>QBDW01002994.1:0-13199 GCA_003261595.1 Maconellicoccus hirsutus | reverse complement strand
CTCTTTCCGTAATAACGGTAATTTACCCCAACTGCCATAAGCTTCTGATTTAAATCTCAGTCAAAATGCCGAGAAAATTTTTATAACATCAATTACGATTCAGAGTTATAATGAATAGAAAAAAAAGTAGTATTCGAAGGGAATTGGGGGAGAAGCCCGTAACTCTAGTGAAAATGTATGATAAATCCTCCAAAACCACTCATCGCCACTCCTAACCTCTACACATCTGTCTCTAAACGTAACGTTCTCAGTTTTCTAGCTCATTTCGCTCATGTAATCGAGTAAGATAGCAATTATGACTTGTTAAAATTTCACCCAGCGACTAAATTCTGCTGCGACTATGAGCTCGAATCTACGAAGCTAGATAAAACGGGTAATTCGAGAAACGAACGGATTCACTGGTCAGATAAACGGAAAATAATAACATAAGACGATATTTGAGGCGTTTCTTGTACGATTGGGCGATTCTATCAAAACCGTAAAAGACACTGGCGCAGGTTCAAGTTCGTGTAACTCTAGTTCGACCACAACGAGACGACTATGATTAGGGCAAAATGAAAGGAAAATTCGTATAATTACGTAAGCCAGTGGACTCCGTAGCTATTTATTATGCAGTCCTGTATCGAAGTTATAGATTGCGTTGACCTTAACGTGCATTTTTATTCTTTTTCGATGTGCATTCGCCATGTGTATGAAAGTCTACTTGAACGGTGTCGGCAAATTGGCGGAAATTTTGGCGGCGTTGGTTACAAAGGGGGAAGGCTCGCGTGACTACGTGGAAATTTACGGTAACGTTACATAGAAAAAAATTTCCTAATTAACGAGTACTCGCTAAAAAGTGATTTTTCGTGTAATGCTGGAATTGGCCGACGATGGCCGATGCAATATTGTTTTATGAGGACGAATAGCGTGATGACGATGCGTCACCCTTTTAATGCTTCGGCTCACCTTCTGCCTGGTACCTATAGGAACGCGTATTAGCGCATCAACACCAACAGGATGTTCGAGAATGAGAAAATGTCAACAAACGTGGGAATGCGATTAACGCGATTTATTGCTCCTTAGGGTGAAACAACAGGGTCTGCACGTTCCGCCTTCGAGCACGTACGTGATGAACGTCTGTTGTGTCTGTCGAATGCCGCGAACTATATTACGATCAAGGTCGACTAATTGAAGTATAGCAAAACGTCGTACACGTGTTCCTAATTGACGAGACTGGTATCAAAAAACAGTTTTTTAAAATGATATTTAGATCGTCGATGATTGATAAAAACATGGGAATTTCGTTCGTAGTATACCATAAAACCGCGAATTTGGTCGAAAATTGGATGTAGTTTTTCTTAACGAGACTAGCATCGACGCCAGCGACGTCTTACTTAGAGCCTCTTCGTCGCGTATCAAAAAATAAACGTTCCTACGGGAATGTTTTCTCAATTTTTTCGCAACCACGCATCCGAGCGACTTGATCGTTTCACGAGAAGGTGAGAATGAAACATTCACCGTGATAATGACACGACCAGAGAATTAGTCCAAGCAGTAGGCAAACTGGAGCATGGATATCAACGAAAAAATTTTTTTCAACATAATGAGCGTATTTTAACCTTGAATGACATACTTGACAACTTCATCGATAATCGTAGCAGGAGCTTCCTTTCGGCAAGGTCGCTCAAAGGCCTGCGGGACGAAATTGGTTTTTTGATTGTTAATACTCATTAAAGGCTGAGTAAGCGAGCACGTCGAAAAAAGCGCGCCATCCAACGCATCGACGCTTTCGATACCACTCTCACACACACACACACACACACACACACGCACACACACATACATACATACACGGTCGAGCATGAATCTCGTACTATGGTAAATAGATACTTCGGTTAGCTGGATTTACTAGGGCGAGTAATAAGTACGTGTTGAATGACCGCGAAGATTATATTGGTAATACCTGAGGACGATTCGTACTGTACCGACACCGAGGTACAGCTTGAACCTCGAAGACGAAAGATAAAAGATAACGATATCGAATTGTCTGTATCACCGTAGATATAATCGCCTATCTGCTGAGCCGTCGTATCTGCGATCGTTGCAATTTTCAGCCAATCAAGCCGACCTTGATTTTGTTTTCAAAATACCGTCGTGAAACGATGGCGATCCGGTGTGTTTGAGTGGAGAAAAAAGAGCATTTTTCATTTGTCTCATTACAAAAATAGTCCTTTAAAAGTCCTTTAAATGATATGCTGCTATGCTGCAACCAGGGTTGGTTCTCTACGCGTGGACTATCGTTGTTTACAGTTTACGTTTTTCGTGTGATCTATGCATTGTGTTAGTTTCTACTTAAATGACTCGAATCGATGCGATGATTTAATTTACGTATAAATAAAATGATGGCTGCTTCGCTTTCTTTGTCACCTCATCATGCCAGAACGAGCGAACCGAATTTCGTCAAATTTTGAGCATGGTTGACGGTAATTGTCGTAAATACGGAAAGTTGATGGTAAGTTACCGAAAAACTGCAAATTTATGGTAAATCATCGTTGGTTACTAATTGTAAATTACCGGTAAATTACTGATAAATTACTGATAAATCTCTGATAAATTACCGGTAAATTACCATGAATTACCGATAAATTACCGCAAATACCGTCAACTTACGGTAATTATTGCAACTTATCAAGATTGTTTTATAAAATGACATTTGCAACAATTTTGCCGTAATTCTCCTTTCCGTTATAACGGTAATTAACCACTTCTCGGGACATTTATTCCGATATCGTCGCCGGAGACATGTGCCATTGAGATGAGCCAGGGCCGGTTTTAGGATTGTTCGTTGGGGGGGGGGGGTTAGGTTCCATAAATTATGAGTAATTTTTTTTTTTAAAGAAGAGATAACTAAAAGTGATGTTGTGTTTTAAATTAGGTAAAAATTACAAGTGGAGCTTGACCTCTGGGGGGGGGGGGGGGTTAAACCCCCAACCCCCCCCCATAAAACCAGCCCTGAGATGAGCATGTGCTTCTTTCAATAACGGTAGCAATAACAGGGATAAGCTAGATTAAAATTCCACAGAAGCTTTTCCCTTCAGCTGTTGGTCATCTTCACAACGAATTATTATAATTATTCACTTAAAATTCAAAATCAAGCATACCATGGCCAAACGAATCTCTAGCTGCGTTCAACCTCCAAAATCCAAATAAAAAGGGTCTCTCATAAAACAGCTTTTCCACTCTCCGTCCTCCACATCCCAATAGAACCTCGACGAAGCTGCCTCACTCCCCAGAGCCCAATTTCCACATACGGCATTCGTCCTATCGAACAAATCCGCAGCTCACTGCGCTTTCTCTTTCGTTGACATTGCGCACGTACGAAAAAACCCGCGCGTACGCCAACTAGAAACAAAAAAAAATTGCGTATGACATTCGCACTGGACATTGCACCATTCCTCACGCTACAAAATATAAATCTCGCCGTTATCCGCGAAGAGAGCGCTTACTTGCGACAAATTTGATAAAAACGACCTCGACAATTCAACAAACAATTCGCGACGATTTCATTAAGCGTACGCGACGACAGCTGAAGAAATCCAGCCACGGAGGAGGGGTTCTGTAATAGTTCAAAAGTAGATTCTGAAAGGTGAGGTGAAACGACGCGAGCTTGAATTCGTACACCAGGCGTACATCGCGACTACGAGAGTGTATTTCGCATAACCGGCCATAAGGGGAGCTTATATAATTACTTATTTATAAACACGCGCCGCGTCCTTGAATAATGTCGCGACATTATTTACACCTTAATAGAAAAGTTGAACTCGGCACCGAAAGTACAAGTACCTCGAGACTGCGAGACGATCGCGGAGGCGCGGGAGTACCACGGTGAGAGAATTTTTATCAAACAATAAGTAGGCGATGATATTTTTTCGCTTTCGGTTAATTTTTTTTTTCTTTCCTATCGCCTCCTTCGAGACCACCTGTTGCTTCTACGAGCTCGTACGTTCGACATGCACGCGTCGTCGTCGACAAACGTAAAATACGCGCTTTCTTTAAGGAGACGTACTTACATCATAGGTATACTCTTTTGTAATACCAGGTCAGTATGTTTCTTTTATCGGGTACCTAATGTGGCAATAATAACGACCAATGCGAGAATGCGACAACGACCATCGTAGGCTCGTTCGTATTATAAAATTATTCCTACTATGATGGCGTACAGAGGCATAGACACTAAACCATACCTGTTGCGCCAATTGTCACGCTCAACTAAGGTGTTAGCATTTCAATAGGCGAATTTCCATCGTTCACACGCTTATTTTGCACTTTTTTTTCTTTCGATTTTCTCTCTTTCTCTCTTACACACACACTCATTCATTCCGTTTAACCACACATACGAGTCTCGTGCAGTGTATGGTGTGTTGTGTTGGTATATAACAATGCGAACAAACGAGTCAAGTTCATTCGTTTATATGGGAACTATGGCACGCGCCAATATTTACCCATTTCCGCGTAAAACAAATTACGTATTACGAGCGTGTTTCCAAGTTCGTATAAACGTAAGTTCGCCGTTCAAAAACGCGTCTACGTATTATGTACGACTTAAATATGCAAAAAAATACTAACCGACGACTTCCGAAATGTTAGGGTTATAAAATAGGAAAATAAAAAAATCGAGCAGTTACGCCAATATTATACAAATCGACTAATTCGTATGCCGGTGGAAACCCATCCGAGCGTAAATTACAACGTCGATCGTAAAAATCTTTTAAGGTCGATAAAATAAAATAAAAACAAGTTCGCGAACCAACCGACTGCGTGCGAATGATGGTGCAAAATAAATCAGCTCGATTTCGCGCAAAAGCAAGCCCCGGGCTTTGAATAATTTCGCGTTACCGGAAATGCACGAAGGAAGACGAACGTTACCGGAATTGAACGATTTTAGTCGAGCTGTGCCAAAGTTTGAGAAGAATTTTCACCATCGGAAGCAACCTCCCCTCTCCTCCCATCGCCCAGCTGAGCTAAGAGGATAGCTACAATAGCTCTGTTCGTTTTGCCACTAGATTCTTGAGAATCTGCTTCTAGTAAAATCAGATTTTTATCCGATTCGTGAACGATTCTTTTTGGTGAACTATTTCTGTTCGTTTTGGAAGGTTTTGAATCAGTTTGTTTTGTTATCAAACCTCTCTTATCAGCGTTTGAAATAGCAATTCGCTAGATTTTTTCGACAAACGCTTGGCAATCCTTTAATTACACAACTGTAATTAAAAATGACGTCTGCTTTATCGTTCATTTTCGTGTAAATTCACCAAAAATATTCTTGAGAGCCTTATTTGAAAGACTGTTTGTTAGTTTAATTAATTATTTTTTTTTTAATTTTGAAATCTACTATCTGCTGAATTTAATTGATTCTTCATCATCGTCCGAATCTGATGACAACTTCATTGTAGGGGTTATGGAAAAAATTTCAGCTATAACGCTAAGAGACAAAAAAGTAAAAATGTAAACAAATCTAAAAAGCATTTCAAGAATCAACTTTTTAGTTGCTCCAAAACTGCCATAAATCTGCTTCAATTAGAGCTAGAATCGAAAAAGAATCGATAAAACGAACGCTTTGCTGTGACGTCACATTGACAAAACGAACGAGATTTTCCTAGAAGCAGATTATTTCAAAGAAGTTCCATAAGAAGCAAGCCAAAACGAACAGAGCTAATTTAGACGAAAATTAAATTCATAAAGAAAGCATTTCAAGAAATCTCACGGTGTCCGCGTTTATTTTCTAATTTTTTGCAAATTTAAGCAACCTCAACAACGCGCATTTTCAATAAAACCATAAACTCTTCAACACACAGAGCCCCTCCGCTAAAACCTCTGAAACTGATCTCGTGTTCGACGCGGACGCGCCATCGAAACCGAACGAACATACACGAAAACAAACGAGATAACCGATTACATACGAAAACACCCGATACGTGGCGTAAAAAGTCGAACGATTCCGGAAATACACGAAAACGCCATCGCGGAACTTTTACTCCGAAATGCAATCTTAATCGAGGTTACCGAAAGGAAAAAAATGCTATTCCTCGAAAGTAGGTACATAATTCCGGCAAACGGAATAATTGGTCATACAGAGCGACAAAGCACCAAGCTGTATCATCCGCCGGATAACAACGACTTCCCCACGTCCACGCCCTCTGCCGAATTCAGCAAAAAAAACAACGGATTAATTCGCTTCAACTATTTTTACAAGGTTGGAAAATTAAATATATAGGAAAGAAATCAATCTCGTCGCAAATTCCCCTCATTTCCATTTCAAAAACCAAATCGTACTTTCTATCGAAATAGAAGAAAATACTTAAGCTAACAAATCTCTTGAGAACAATTTTAAAAAATGGAAAAAATACGAGAAAAGAAAAAAGACAAACGAAAATTAAAACGCAACGCGTATTTCAAAATCATAGGTCAACGTGATGTACTCGTACTATACGATGTTCGTAATTGTAAAACGAATTAACGTTATGTCAAGAAAAAAAAAAGAGTACGCGCACGATTCACGGTACATAGATAAAGATACAGTGTGCAGTTTATACGACGTCAAATGTTATTACTCAACCCAACAGGCTACCTTAGTACCTACTTAACTTTAATCGAAGGACATGGTAACAATTTGCTATACCATAGGCCTAATATGTAAGTAAACACATGCTTTATGTATGATTATAAATACCTTCAAAATTTACTGAATGAATTTTTTATATCACACGAATAAAAAAAGTTCAAAATGGTAACGTGAGAGAATGACGGAAAAAAATGTCTTCTTCATGAGGGCCCATTAAAAGAACAAATGCTACAACATCACGTTTACAAAAATACAATGAAAAAGTGGCAAAAAAATATTCCAAGCTTTAGCTACCCGACAGGACTTGTCTCCTAGGGAGATGAGGCAAGTGACACGATGGAGTGATCAGTCGCAGGACTTGTCTGAAGTGATATTTTGGTATTTTGGCGAGGATTGTAAGGAAGAAGAACCAGTAGACCATCCATAAAAATTGATAAAAAAGGATCAACACTATGGCAGGGTAATATTTTGAATCAGGAGATACGTCATAGAGGTTGCAAGCCGGTCACAATGAGGCAGGTGCTAGTAGGAAGTGATATACCTAGTTGCATGTGATAAGAGTAGATACACTTGTAAAAATTAAGAGTGAATGACAAAAGCAGGTAAAGTATCTGCACAAAGGCCACAGGAATTTAGAGAAAGACTCCACATCATGAAACTCCAAGTCGCGGCTGCTTTGGTGATATATCCCTTAAACGAAATGACACACACTTGAACAGGGATTGATAAAAGTCTTAACACATGTGTGAGGACCTAAAGAAAGGTCATTTCGAAGGAATACTGCTGGATCGCAAGAAAAAGGCGTATCACCTTTAAAGAAATTGGAAGAGAGGATCTCGCTGGCAAATTCAGTCGCAGAAATCCTCGCGATAAATCTGCAGACATAAAAACTACACAGAGTATCGCATTCAACGAAGAATCGATCTCGCCGCCATATCGCAACCACAGATGAAATCTGTCAGAACGTCGCTATAATGATATGCATTATGCACGTTCCCCACATAAATTTTCGGCTAAACACGCAAAAGAGAAGGTATCGATGGTACATAGAGCATCACACGAGATGCTCGTGCATTCGGATGACTTGAGAGACTTGAAACTAGTCGGTATAAAGTAAAACACACGTCCTCGTCCTCGTCCTCGTCCTCATCGTCTGAATCTTCATCTAAGTTATCGTCCTTGCCCTTGTCCTTGGTATTTATCCCTAATTTCCTTTTCGAACGCGATATACGCGAACGGATATAATTACCAGGTACCTCAGCGATCGTATCGTGACGGTGACGATGAAAGCGATACGTACGTTCGAAGATGGCTGGACGACGCGACGTGGAGATCTTTTCGGTGTTCGAGTATATGATCCAACATTACACGTATGTGTATGTACATCGTAGGTAGTAGGTACACTATAAAGCTCTTTAATCGCATTTCCAAGCGTACACGCGTAACAATACTCGCCGGTGTATTAATTACAACGGCGCTTTGCTCTTTCCAACGAATGTAATAAAAACGTCACAGCGATAAATTGAAACATCTTGGCAACGGAATAGGAATACCACCGCAGAGATACGTACATCGACGTGTCAACGTGTACGTAAATTTTCCACCGCGATATGGTAGCAGCATGCGACGACGGCGGCGTCGGCGTCGCGTACGCCGCGGCCGGTTCCACTACAATGCTCGGTACAGGAATCGCACGCGAAAAAATATTTCCTGCAACCGACGTCGCAGTGTAAAGCTATTTAATTAGGTCATTCGATAAATCGAGTTTACCTAGGAAAAAAATATCGTTATTTCGCAGCGTTTACCTTCGACGCGCAATTTATTCGTACCTTTTGCTTAACACATGCACACAGAGATATGGTAAAAACGCAGCTATACTTATAAGTACTGTATTGAAAAAATATATAAATCCGATCGATAACACGTAGTTTTCTTCTTCTCTGTGGATGCGAACAACAGAGGCTATTTGGACGTACGTATGTGCGTGCATTCCACATCGTTTCCTGCTACGGCTACTTTTAAAAAGTTGCTGGAAATCGCGACAAGGTCGTGTTTTTTTCTCCATCTTTCTCGATCGCTGCCAATAAACTGTCATCTTTTGAAAACCGGAACCGAAACGCAACCCTGCGAAATTAACCATTTTTTCGCCGTCGCGTCCACTCCGCGCCGCCGCCGAAATCAACGCGGACACGTTCTTTAATTTATGCGTCCTCCGACGACGTTGTAGTTTTGGCCGCTGCGACGCTGCTGCAATTTCTCGAAAACAACCGCATCGCTTGGTTTCGTCTCGGTGCGGGCTTTCAAAGAATTCCACCGCTTCTGATGGATCATCCGAGCTGGTATTCGCTCGAATGCGCCTACACAGCGTCATCTCGTCGTATAAGGACACCTTTGAATTACCGGCTTCGTACGAATTACCAAACACCATACGACGGACCAAACCGCGTACGTCTAATTATCCGGTTAACGATCGAGATGAAAGACAAAAGCGTTTTTCATGACCATCGAGATATCGGCGGCTCGTTCAATGCAACCGTGACAACGATCCAAGGAAGCGTACAACATCGATAAAAAAACGCCGAAATATCGACGAGCCAAAACACATTCGAATGCTTGATAAATGATAATGAAACGATATGAAAATAAAAATTGTGTAGATTCACCGCGATGATGGCCGTTGACCGCGTATTTGGCCAATCAAGGAAGAAACTATTTATAATGCGAGTTATAAAAATAAAATGAAAAAAAAAATGACACATAGAGGACGTACACGTTCGACTACACGATCAATATCGCCAATAAAAACGATGTTCGTAAAAACCGAGGATATTCGAGGAAAAAAAAGAATGTCGTATACGTGTTACGTAGCGATGGAAAAAATGCGACGATAAAAAAAAAATTAGTAAATTTTCTAATAAATTTACGTACGCGAAAGTAAGATGACCTACATAATTTGGCGCGCGATTGAAGAGCAGACAAGCGTACAGGTATCGAATACTTAGTTCCGACGCAAGGTCAACCGGTTGTATAAGCGATTATGCGGTAATCGGCCGCTCATTCAACTTTACCGAGAAGTAAAATCGAACGATAATCGCCATCTACGCCCATTAACCGATTTTTTTTTTTCAACTTCGCTTTTCATACAAACTGATACGCGCGTACCAGTACTATCCAAGTATCCAGCGGACCGCAGTAACGCGAGAACGAAAGTGATAACGACTGGAATGTGGCTTAGTTGTGGTGGGCAGAGAGGGTAATCACGATTATAAACAACGGGAAATTTTATACCGCATTAAATTAAAAAATCGCCCGGTAGCAAATCTCAGTTTCGCTTTTTACTAAATATTTCTCAAAAATTGCCAACACTTGATTTTAAATTCAAACTACTCAGCAGAGCGTTGCTCAGGTGTAAAGTGTGCGTAGGAATTCTTCTGTTCTTTTAAATGAAAAAATCGCGCAACGTTGAAAAACATGCATTTATAATAGGTATACAAAATTATTATTATAATCAAAATAATTGAAATAAACTTGGTAAAAAAAAAATACCCCCGAAAGAAAAATATTTTTTTATAAAATTTACAAGTACGAGTAGAAATAATCAAAAATAGAACTTATCTTCACATAGTCTATCTTGAAATGTGACATCGGAATGGAAAAAATTAAGGATCACTTAAGAAAACAGGGATGTGTCCTCCTCGAAGGTTTGTCGCAAAATGAGCCTCTGGGTTCGAATGTCGAAACCCGCAAACAAATAAAACTTCACCCCACCCCACACCACCCTGTGGTAAAATCCACTGTTACTTGGATAAGATGAAGACAAAAAGGGTTTTCATAGTTAAAGTACAAATATAAAGATGTCATTTGTGTAAAGAGATAGTTTCGACACATGGTAGCAGATCTGCACTCTTTCTTCACGAGTTCAAAGATCTCCCCTTAAACAATCTGAATAGGTTATAAAGCGACGTATACCCATGTGGATGCATGAAGATCAAGATCACATGCCTATTAAACCAACTTCTGGAGAAAAAAAACGCCAAGTCACCTCGTGTTGAAAATTTGATTACTTAATGAGCTGATCAAACATTTTAATGAAATCTTACACAAAAATTCTTAGCAAACGTTACAAACCTCAAAGCTCACAATTCTTAATAGCCTTATTGCTCTCTAGGTACAATCATCCTGCTGAGATGGTCATAGCGAGAGATAAACACACGACCTCTACATAAAGTAAACACAGTCCTCGTTGTTGCTCTCTTGATTCCATTATACGCATGGTTACTCTAACAAAAGCCATGAAAAATTAATTTCAACAAAAGGAGCGAGTCTCTTACAATGATAGAATATCAGAAATCGTTTTTGGACTATTTTTCGAATGTGCACTTTCCCAAGTACAGAGTTCCTGAATTTTTTTTTTCAGGAATCCATCCCAAATACCAGTTTTCCGATATATTTAACCCGCAAAAAAATAAATGCAATAGAGAAAATTTTCATTATTAGTTGCCCTGTAAAATCTCAAACAAAAACGAAATACTGTATCGCAGCAGCAGAATCAGAATCATGCCCTAACGCACACACCAACACCATCGACTCAGGGCAGACTCCCGAAAAGAACTCCACTTCCAACTACGGCTTAGCAAAATTTCATAAGGAAGCAGGATTGCAAATACCTGGCTTTCTTTAATTAAAGCGCAACGTACTGGTATCGTGATATCTTAAACGACCACTTAACGTATAATAATTTATCGGTATATCACAGAAGGCCAAATTACAAACTAGCGATAAATATATCAGCAGCGGCGGCTGGTATCTTTTCACCTGTCTAATCGTGACAATAAAATCACCTACGTCAATCGTACGAATTTATCTGCGACAAGCATTCAACAACTATGTAATTAGCTAATTTCACGAAACTAATATGAAACGCGACTCGCGACTCGATTCCGGCTAATTTCTCGCCATGCCTTCGAGCTACGCAATGATTCCGAGCCCAGCTGGAAGCTACTTGGATTACTTTATGAATAAACTCGAAGGCGTTAGCCTCCCAAGGTAGATTTTCATCGTTAACGTAATCGTATCGTTGAATTATTTGGAATTTTGCTGGGTGTTCATTATGTCGGAGATTCGCGCATACTATACACAGACCCCAAGTAAACAAACTTCAAAGCTTGAATTGAAGCTGGGATTTTTTTTTTTTTGAAATTCCACGTCAGCGCATAAATATTAAGATACATTTATGCATATTTGTGTAAACGAATCAAGGCAAACTACTCAGCCAGGTTCAATTAATGCCGAAGGGGTAGCGCGTTAAACCTCCGAATGAAAATTTTTACTCATCGGATATGCGATGAAAACGACTAAACAAAATAAAACCGCAAGAGGAAAAAACACACAAGTTATTAAAATCACCGAGGGAAAAAAAATTCAAAACAAACGACCACTCGGTATATTACGCAACAGGTGTTCTTTACTGGTTAACGTAGCGTCGCTAAATAACCACACCAAAATTATCCATCTTCGCAGAAACATTTCATACGCGAGTACCACCCAACTTGATGGGTTTTGTGGGCATTTCTCGAGCCAAAAAAAATCAACAAGGATTACTGACACGGAATCCTAGATGACGGGTATTACCAACGATCCGTGAGTATAAGTAAAAAGATGAGACTTGGGATAACATACGCAATGTAATGTCCCGCTGATCACTATCGAAGGTCATTTTTATTAAAGATGGGGCAACGGTGCGAGTTATTATTTGAGGACGTAACTGCAACCATGGTCAAATATTATTGTTTTATATTATGCAAGCTGCACGGAACATCTTTTAATAAACGAGATTTTACAAAACCTGGCAATGACATTAATCGAAATTCGACTAAACGGATTAGCTAACCTCGAAAAATCCAAATACTACCGTAACCCGATCCGCTGTCGATGACAGAGCCGAATTTTTTATTGGAAATCATATAGTAAACTCAACTTGGATAGCTGCAGTTCAAGAACCTTTCATCGGGGTAGCTTCTATTCCGGGTGTTTTTTTTCTCAGCGAGAATTTTTCAGATAGTGCGGTAGCAGAGCTACCCTACTGACTCGTAGCACATTTTGTCAACTCGAGCTTCGTTTAAGTTCACTCCTCTAAGCATCATTCAACAAGCAATTCTATCTATGAATTCCTCGAATCATTAAATCGATGAAACATCACCGTCACATTCCAATCATTTCTTTCCTTGCGATCTTCGCGATGCAAATAGTAGCAGAGCTATCACACCGTGTTAATTTCCATTCCATGCGATGCGCATAACCCCGACAACACTAGAACTTTGGTATACACAATATACTCGTACGAGTAGATTACCCAAGAAAGTAAATGTATCAAATGTACCATGAATTGCGGTAATTTCACCACCAGCAATCCCCAACCACAAAATTTACACCTACTTCACGGAGAAAAGCAAACAGACGAGTACGTGAAGGAATACCAATGAAAATCCGTCTAGTCCTTGCACCGCATCTGACGCAGATTCTGCATGCTTAAGAAGTGCTGCAGCCGTAAAGAAATAATTGGGATCACAATTAAAGTCAGCTTAAAAGGAAATAACAC
>QBDW01002991.1:0-11283 GCA_003261595.1 Maconellicoccus hirsutus | reverse complement strand
AATACCGCTGAACTTTGCATTAGCAATTTTTTTTTTAAATTCATGAATAAATTTTCATCATTTTTACAAAATATTGTTGGTTTTCCAAATGAATCACATTTTCTAGGCCAATATTTTTAAGTTGTTGAATCCTCGAATCTCGTCTCGTTCGTCGTTCAAAAATTATTTACGATTTAAATTTTATCAATTCATTGGTTGTTTGATTTGTTGGTGAAGTTATGCAATGAAGATTTTGATAATTTGTGTATATGCGTGTTTGAATGGGTTTATCAACTCAGAGTTCAACGAAAATTACCATTTTATGAGTATGAAGAAATGCTTGTTTTTGATGATAGGTGAATCTTATTGCATTGATTGTGGAATTTTTGTAATTTGAAAAGAATACGAATTGTTCGATTGTTTTCTAGGGGTGACTTTGTTGTGTATAAACCGAAGTCAGGATGGACAATTTTTTAGATGTACAAAATTGTCAAATCAAACTGAAGTCGAAGTCGAGTTTCTATGTGTAGCTAAACACAGCGGGCCTCTTCTTATTCCCAGCACGGTTACATATGACACAGAGGTTAGTGGTTTAATTCGAGAGAACAATTAATTATGGTTTCTCCCTGCTGTTATGCTAATTCTTTGTTGACAGAAATTATATATACATGCCAATACATCAAAAGGTACGTTGGCAATTGCGATAAAAGAGGTTTTCAATAATTACACGAAATTGAAAACATTGCATTTATACACCAGCGTTCAATTTACAATTTTTAAAGTATTTCGTACACCACCAGAAAGTTTCAAAGCGTTGAAAAAACGACTTTTCGATTTACCCATGTTGCAAGAGTTCCTATGGAGTCATAAAGGTCAATCTGAGGAATATGACCGAAATTGGATTTTACCCAAGAGCGTAGTGTCGGTTACCCTTATTGATTCTGCGACTTGTGACTTGACCGGTTGTCCTTATTTGGAGGTATTGAATTGTACCAATTGTCAGTTGAAAAAGATGCCTCCATTGTATGATCCAGACCCTCCGCTGAACGCGTTGAATTTAGTCAATAATCCGTTGAGCGAATTGACCGTCAATGACGTGGCCCGTTTTTGTCTCTTAAAAGAGCTGGTCCTGGATAAAAATGAATTTAGTTATTGCGAATGTAAAAGGATGGAGGAGTGGGTTAAAGAATTGAAGAAATCTGATGATTTTACGTTTGGAGGTAGTTTAACGTGTCAAAATGATGGTGAGAGATGTTTTTTTTTTTTTTCATTCATGGGTGTAAATTTAACCGTGTAATGTAAATTTTAGGCGGAGATTGTTCTAAATATACGTTAGATGAAGCCACACGGATTAGAAGGGGTTGTCTTTTGGGATATTATTGGAAAACGTACCAGTTGTTGTTTTTGTTGTTGGCTAGCATTGCGATACCATTGTCGTTGTTATGCGTTGTACTTTGTTTTCGGCGTTTTAGGAGAAGAAGAGCTGAAAAAGAGTATGACGATTATGACGACGAAGACTATTACGATGATTATGATTTCGATAGTCATAATTACTACGATGATTATAAGTAATTGTTTTTTCGATATAATTCAACAATTGTGTTGACATCATCTTCAAAAATTTGTATGGAATGACGATGCAAGCCGTCGTTATTGATGACTTCAAACTTACGAAAAATGAATTTTCCATTTGGAATTGAATACTTGTAGAATTACATAGAAAAAATAGTTTGATTCAAAATATCAGTTTTCTTTTATAAGAGGAAAAA
Organism: Maconellicoccus hirsutus; assembly: GCA_003261595.1. Classification (NCBI taxonomy): domain Eukaryota; kingdom Metazoa; phylum Arthropoda; class Insecta; order Hemiptera; family Pseudococcidae; genus Maconellicoccus; species Maconellicoccus hirsutus. Next base: position 9,535 of record QBDW01002991.1, on the reverse strand, counting down.
CTTTCGTAATTTGTATTTCCATTTTCTGTCATGAAAGGGATGTACGTAATTGAAATGTTATAATTTTAAAGCATCAAGTAGTTGCTTGTTAATTTTTACGAATAGAAAGTTGAGTTTTTTATTAGCGATGGATGGTTTTCATATTCAAAACTGACATCGGTTTGAATAAACGTTGAGATGTTGGTAACGAAGATTGGTATGATAATGCTGCTTACCTATTTTTGTTTGAGAATCTATGGCTGCGTAATTTTATTGAAGATAGCAATATTTTTTGTGATTATATTTTCAATCGTGTCGTAATGTTTTTTTCATTTTTGATAAATAGAACAAGATATTAATTTTCCCGTTATGGAAAATCATTTGTACATCGTCATGAGTAAGTTTGTGTTTGCATCATTTTTCAAACTTCCAATGTTGATTTTTAGTTTTTTTCCCCCATCATTTATGAAGGTTACATTACAATTTACGTGAAATGGTCGGTGATTGAATGTTCGGAATTCACATGTAATCAAATTGATGAACCTGTGGGAGTAATCAGAGTTAGTTGTACGATACCAGCTGAAGAATTTAGCGAAATTCTGTTTCCCGACACTTTTCCAAAAAACGTACAAGTAGGTAGAATAACAATTTTTGGAATTTTTTTTTGTAGTTAGCTCTGCGTGCTGGATGTTATTATTTTGAAAGTTTGATTCAGTTGTTTTAAATAATTACAATATTATAAGAATTACTCGTTTGTTTTCTCTGTTTTCAGGAACTTGAGTTATCAACGATCTTGACTGGAGTGTTTGAGCAGATGAGCACTTCATTAATTATTAATCGCATAGATATGTTTTCACGTTTCGAAAAATTGACAAATTTGTCTATTATTTCGTTGAGTGACTTACGTGCTGTAGATAGTTTAAAATCGCCGGAAATGAAAGAACGTTTGAAAAATCGGTTATTTGATATACCAAATTTATTACATTTGAAGGTTAATTTTGTAGATGGCAATCGAGCAAGGAATGGTTGGATGTTGCCGACAGGACTGAAAACTCTTTCGATGAATAATACCCATTATGAAGAATTTGATACCACTTCGTGCGTCAATTTGCAGGAGCTATATATTAGGAATGGTAGTTTGGTGAATTTACCTCCTTTTTCTTACCCTCTGCCACCCCTGAAAGTACTTCATTTGGAGACAAATACGCTGGAGAAGCTTACTGTTAATCATCTAGCTGAGTTATGCAAACTGAAATGGTTATATCTTCATATGGTTGGTAATCCTTTCGGGGAGATTTGCGAAATTCAGAGGATTTTGTTATGGGCAAAAGATTTGGAGAAATCGGCTTTCGAAAGAGGCGCGACGTTTCGAGGCGAAGTAAGCAGCGAGACTTACAGCCTTAAGAATTTCAGTAAGCATGAAGTATATCGAGATAAAGCTTGCTCGACGATGTTAAATAATTCGATTATTCTGTTGAAGCTTCGAATTGTACGAAATATACGTTCACGGAAGCCAGAACGAAGCGGAGGTTGTGCTTGTATCGCGATTCGGCGATTTTATCCGGCGCTCAGAAAGTGAAATATATCTTATTATCGTGGATAATGATCAATTTGATTTTGGCGTTGGGATCATGCGCTTATATTTATGGTTTCAAGAAGCCTCTCAAATTGAGTAATTTGGATGTTTCGATCATATAATTGATTTGTGCTATTTCGAGGTAATTAAGTATTTGTGGTGTATGTAATTAAAGGCGGATCTCCCAAATCAGATGCAATAACAACCGAAAAAACAGACGTAACTTCAATTGAGAATAAATTAGAATCTACGACGACTCCCGCAGTAGAAATTACCAAGTCATTTGAGACTACGGTGAAGAATAGGAAATCGATGATGGTTGTTAAATCAGAAACATAAGGAACACAGCTTGAGGTAGTTTTAAATTTAAGGAAATGGCGAGTTGGTGCGTGTCAATCATGAAAGGACGCTTTGAAATGTTGGGGTATCTGTAGAAACATGTCTTTGAAGTATGGGAATCACATATGTACCAATCAAAGTTAACCGGTATGGCTTCCTTGGTATATAATCCACTATGGATATTATAATTGTTATAGTTGAATTATGTATAAATATTTTTCTATTTATTTCTATTGTAAATAAAGCTCATTTGGCCAAAAGTTGAGAAACATGGATGAATTACATTTCCTGTGCTTCGTTTTTTATTCATGAAGATGCTCATTTCTGCCGAATATATAATTATAAAACAAACAAAAAACAAATATTTATTCAACAGGCTTAATTATATTACCAGAAAGAGTTTCTCTAATTTTTTCCTGATTTATCTGATATTCCGTAGTCGCTGGTAATGCGAAACACTCCACAAAATTATTAAATTACTCGTCCCAAAAAACTCTTTTGTGGAGCCAGTAAGCGAACCAAACACCAGCTGATATTATCGCCAATATAAATATCACCAAAAGGAAATAAAATAAATAACCCACCGACGAGGTGCGCCTCTCGATACAAGCTTTCCTTATTTTTTCAGCTTCTTCTAAGTTATTTTCCGGGCATTTGTCTGAAATGAAATAAATGTAATTAGCTGGTCTTCAAAGCTAAACTAGGCCTATTGTAAAACTCACCGGTATTTGCACACGATAGACTACCTTCGAATACGAAATCCCCCAATTTCTTCAATTTCTCTATCCATTTGTCTATATATTTACATTGACAAGGTTCTATTTTATGTTCCTTTATGACAAGTTCCTTGAGTAAGCAAAAGCGAGCTAAATCATTGACGGTGAATTGAGTTAAATCGTTGCGGCGTAGATTCAAAGCCACAAGAGGAGGGTCTGGATCGAAGAATTTTGGTAATTTGGATATTCCGCATTCGGTACAATTGAATATCTTCAAGTTGCTACATTGCGTCAAGTCGCATTGCAGTTGGCTTTTTACAAAGATCACCTTGGTCACGGTTTCGGGTAATTTGATGGATAGAGTTGTTTTGGTCATTTCCTCTGCAGAGCTGGCTTCGTTGTTCCAAATGAATTCAGTCAACGAATATAATTTCAGTTCTTCGATGGGTTGTTTATGTAATATGATTAGTTCGGTGTCGATTTTCAATATCAACGTCTTCAATTTGCTGAAACGTTTGAATGTATCTATGCTGTCTAACAAGAACGGTTGACGAACGTTTATTACGTTGATGGTGAGAGCCTAAACAGAATTTTGGAAATCGTGGTATTTTGTTAATTCGAAAGCATTGTCGTGTTTAAGGTGTTAATGGTGCAAAATTCGTACTAACCACGAGGTATGCTTCGTCGTTTATTTGATCCGGTAGCTTCAAGGCGCCTTTGGGAGATAGTGGCGAGCATATTGCGGTTTTACCACCATCCGCGGTGTCGTCGCCTGGAGCGCATACTAGTTTGTCGTGGCTCTGGCAGTTTGTTAGAGAGATGTATCCTGAGGTGATAATGGCTCGGTAATGAGTTTATATGGGATTCTTTATGGTGACGGTTATGAAGAGTAATGTCACGAACTTACCGAAAAATAATAAAAGGATATTTTTCATAATAGTATGTCCTATATTGATAGCTTGATTATTTGCTTCAGAGGAATAAGTTTTTGAATCAACTTTTTACGATGCGTTTGATAAGAAAAAAGTGGGAATTTCGTGTAAATTGATAATGTGCCTTGTCAGTAATATTTGGCAGTTGGCTTGAGAAGTTCTTGAGATGTGTAGAGAGGTGAGAGTAAAGAGCTGGAATGTGGCTCAAAGATGCTGAATCGTGCTGCATTGAAGACAGCTGGAGCATACTATGATGTCTTAGATTGATGTCCTGCAGAGACTGAAAATCAATACTTGGCAGAATTATTGCTTTGTGTGATGAAGGGATTTGTTATGGGACAAACGTGGAGGTATTTTTTTCAATACTAGAAAGCTTTCAACCTAAAGACATGACTGGAGAGGTGCTGAATCCCTATTTTTTGAAGCAGGTAGCCAAAAAAGTCAACTTCTTGAGGAGAAGTAGTCACTTGAAGCGCTTTCATAGCTTTTCGTTCAGGATCTTGCCAAATGGTGTTGGGTCGTACTATTGTTTTGAAAATTCTTTTTTCCCCAACTTGAGAAGTCGAGATTGCACTTTTATTGACCCCTAGATTTCGTTGACGTCACATGTTTACAAAAACAATGAATCATTTTTTCTGATAATATTCGACTGTTGATGTTTCCAATTTATGTTTACTTTATATGAGTTTTATCATCGGAGAAATGAAAATTTGTAATTTTAATGTAAAATAATCTACTATGAAGTATATCGTGTGGTTGATCTCGAGTAAGTCATCGCAATTGTAATTTTACTGCATTATTCAGCGTTTATAATCAGATGGTTAATTCAGGTTACTTTGTGTTTAACGTGAACCACGCCGAAGATCAATTTCGTTGTACTTCTGCCAAAGACGACGTGGTCACGTGTGTAAAATCTGTCAACGAGGTACCGTCTGGTACGCCGGTCACGTTACCTGAGAAGATCGTGAATGAGAAAACCCTTCAGGTTGTTATGCATTGAAATGTCGTCTATGATAGAATTCTGCAATGAAGACATGTGGTTTTGTTTTTTCACGCAGTCGTTGACCATTGATACATCTGGGTTGGGTAGAGGGTTAACGATCACGGGTGCAGATGTGTTCAAGCGTTTCGCTAATTTGAAAGTATTGGAGTTCAAGGCCGAGAAAAGCCTGGAAGTGGATGAGAAATTGCGCGATACGTTGAAAACCACCGTGTTCAATTTGCCTACGTTGCGTGAATTCCATTGGTATAATACGCTGTCAGAGGTGGTCGGTGAAAGTACAATATTGATGTTACCGGAGACGGTGGAAAAAGTGGTGTTTAAAAAGGCCAATCCGCAATGTGACCTGAGTCGTTGTAAGAATTTGAAATCGTTGAATATCAGCGATTCCAGTATTAAAAAGTTACCTAAATTGTACGATCCTGATCCATGCCTCAATGAATTGGTTTTACAAAATAATCCTATTACCGAGTTCACCTTCATGGATTTGGCTCGTTTTTGTCGGCTGGAAAATGTTTACATCAATGAGATTTCCATTCCGGCATGCGAATGCAATAAAATCGATCGTTGGAAAGATGTGATGAAAGATGAAGGTGTCAAAGCAGATATTAGATCAACTTGCATTGGAAAGGATAGTAAGTTGGTGATTATGTTTCGATCAATTTCGTCGACCGACTGAATCTGCGATTTTTGTTTTAGAGGAGAACTGTTCCAATGCTACCATCGAAAATGGCTTGAAACTGAGGAAGGCTTGTGTCATGAGATGTGATAATTTTTGGTTGAAGTATTTTTGGCATTTTGTGATTGGAGGTTGTATTGTTGGATCGCTAATGTTATGTTGTATTTCTGGTTGGATATGGCATTTTATAGTTCGTAATAAAGATGATATATGATTTGTGTGGGTGTTTAGTGATTGTAATCTTTGTATCATTTTTTGTCAGAAGAATAAAAATCTGTGGAAGCTCCTGGGTGAGTTTCATCATTGGACATTTTGACTCTTCTAATGATAGTAGTAATGTTAATCTGAGTTGATCAAAGTATGTATCAACATGTGACGTTGCAAGTTCCTAATGATACTCTTGAAGGGAATCAAAAAGCTGAGGAACCGAAGGTCATTATTATTCCTTTGTTTCAAAATTGATCCTTTCTCAAATTATCACTCTTTTCCTTTGTGTGTCTATGAGAAAATCCTAATCAGAAGTTCCCCTAAGTACAGAAAGTACGATCCTCTGTCTATAGAAGATCACAATTGTCAATTTTGAGGAAGATCAATTAATATCTGATCATTTCTCCCCATCCAAGTTTACTCTTTATTTTCCCAACTATTATTGCAGTACTTTTATGGTTACTCCCATTTCGCCTGTACCCGTATCACTTTTCAAGTAATATTTGGCCATCAATTTTCTAAAGAAATCGATCACCAACCCAAAATAAAGTTCGCTATCGAGTGATAGTGGAAATGATAATACGATGAAATATAGATCATGTATATTTTTGGGTAAGTCTTTTTAGACTATCTCCTCTTGAGCCTTTCTTACCGCTAATTCTATCGTCCAGGGCTGGAATTGGTTTGGATTAGTTTGGCTGTGGAATACACAGAATTTGGTTGCCACGAATATGAATGGCATAACGTTTGGTCTACTGATTGTTATGGAACTGGCGATTTCATAACACTTCCTAACTACATAACAAAGAAAACCAAGGTACTTGAGCGATAGGAGATGCCGCGACGTGGATATTTTTACCTGTAGCTTGGCTTTACCTTGTGCAGGAGTTGAAAATTTACGCGTATCACAAATCAGTGATGGCGATTAAAAGTTTAGATACTTTTAATCGTTTTATCTATTTGAAATCATTGAGCATACATTCGGGTAAAGGTTTATACATTGATGAAGCGTTGCTACAAAAAGAATCCATTGAAAATTTAAGCAAAAAGTTGTTCCATATACCGACGCTAGTAAGTTTGAAAATAGAATACGAAGAATTTAACGAGGCAAACCGGTCGTGGGTGTTGCCGCAACATCTGCGTGCGTTTTCGTTACATCATTCGATCTTCGAATTCGATATTCGCTCGTGTTCGAATTTAGAAACGTTGATTTTCGACGATAACAAGTTGTCTAAGATGCCATCTCTGCGGAATCCGCCGCCGCCATTGAAGACGTTGAAGTTTTCGTTGGAGAATTCTCTGGATGAATTCACGGTTAATGATATCGCCGGGTTTTGCCAACTGAAGAGGTTGCAATTCGAGTATTACGCTGATTACAATCATCGCAGTGTTTGCGAATGTCGAAGGTTGCAGAAGTGGGTTGATCATTTGGTTTCGTGGAGTGGAGACGTTAATAAGGAATTCGTCTCTGATGTGCATCTACACTGTCCTCATGATTATTGTAAGTTCCTTCATTCAATATTGGATCTGCTGAGAGGTCAAGGTGAAAGGTGATTTAATTCGTTTAGCGCCAGATTGCTCGAATTACACGCTGGACGAGGCAATTAATCAAAGGAATAAATGTATTTGGAATCATTCCGGTATTTTTCAAAATGTAGTTACCAGGAAGATACTTGCTGTTGTTTTTGCTATTGTCGTTCTCACTGTCATAGTTGCATGTGTAGTTCTTTATGTTGGGAGACATTCAGAACCAGGTAAGTTCCAGTTAGAGGTATTTCTGATGTTTTACTTTATTCAGGAGTGATTTTATTGTTTCAGCTGTCAAAGATGCGAGCTGAACTTATGGAGATATCGTGCTTGTACGATGGAGATTTTTACTTGTGTGATGTTTAAAATGAACGAATAAAGGTTTATATTGTTATAGTTTTATTTTGATGATTCATTTGTAGAAGATTCTGTCTCTGCGGATGTTCAAAGGTTAATGGAAATTAGTTGGTAATGTTGTTAGAACTCCCTGAAGCTGTGTCAGCAATTCTATGGCTTCTTGTGGAAGATTTTGGGTTCTATGGAATTGTGATATCTCATCTGAAACAATCACAATGCAATTTAAGTAATCAACGATTAAAAATTATGCACCTGGTGATACAAGAAATGGAAACAGACTTTTCAGGAAGGTATCAGTTCCGGAAGCGGATGAGTTGGATTTGTCTCATGGTGGGCTTGACTACTTTTGTACTTCCTGTTTCATCCTTAACCTATCAACCTATGTCGTTGACTACGATTTATTTTTAAACAAGGACTGACCGTGCTCTCGTTTGTTCATACTTGTTCTTTCTAAAATGGTGACCATGTCCATTAACAATTGGATATTCTCCTTTGTCTCATGCGACGTCCTACTAAAGACTGATGTTCTCATATGAAATCCATCCACGTTTCCACATCAGTTGAACGTTTTATAAAGCAGTAATCCTAAAAAGATGACTACACCAAGTGAAACGAAGATGATAACGATCCATCCAAAGAATTTGAATATTTTGCTAAACTGACACGAGCTCCTAAGCTTTTTAGCTTCGTCTAAAATATAAGCTGAACAATTTTGATCTGAAATGAATGCATGATGTTCACTTGAGTGTATAATCGAACTGAATTTTTAACTCACCTCCGATATTCTCGCATTCCAACACACCACCAAAATATATCTCTTCGTTATCCTTCAAGTACCGTATCCAATAAAATAATCTGACGCATTCGCAGTACTTCATATTCGGTCGATTGAGTAAGAACAATTTTAAATGACAAAATGTAGCTATATCGTTGACAGTAAATCTATCCAAAGGATTATACGATAAATCTAATTTTATTATTGGAGGAGCACCATTCAATAGAGGAAGTTCGGTTAATTGATTACGGTGAAGCGTTAGCTCTCGTAATCTGGAACACTCTCTTAGGTCGAATTCGAACAAGCTGTTGAATAAACGGAAACTCAGTAGTGTTCCTGGTAACAACCATGATCGGTTTTTCTGATTGAAGTTGATGTATTCTAGTTCCAACATTTGTAATCCGGCCACGTTGAATAGTTGTTGTGTAATTTGGCTCCACGTGGTTGGTTTCAAGAGGTCTTTGGCGAAAGTGAAATCTCGATCGAGGTAGATGTACAGTTTTACCAAATGAGCAAATCGTGCAAATGTATTGGTAGCTTTTATGTGTAGAGTTCCTTTATTCGATGTTATGAATATTACCTGTGGAATTAAGGTTTAGGTTTTGATGTTTGTTGCAAGTTTGTGATGTAGTTTGATCAGCGTTGATTGATGTGATTTCTTATATATCACTTGATATTACTTCAATGTTTGATGGAATACTGCCAGGAAGCATCAAAGAAGAATTTAATGACGTCGAACAACTGCAAGTGAAGTATTCTGTGTTATCGAAGAATAGCAACGTAACGCAGTCAAAATATTGGTTTTTTGCAGATCCAATGGAAAAGAGGATCTGTCCTGTGTCAATCACAGATATCAACTAAGATGATGTCAAAGTATGTATACAAATTTGAGCTCACCTGCGAAGAGATATGCAATTGATTTCATCTCTTTGATACCTTTCTTGTTTGGGTCATCTATGTGGTGATCTTGGATTGGTTGATAACTGTAAAGTGCAATATGTGCATTCAAATAACAGATTCCGCGACCAGATTTAAAGTGATTTTCCGTATCATGGAAGAGATATTCAAAGAGTTACTGAGGTCACGAGGTCAAACAACTCTTTGTTGACATTTCTGCTGGTATTGCAAGTTTTATTGGCTACCGAATCCTTATCAAGTTACGAATCCAGAATGTGTTATCAATAATGAGAAAATACTGGAAAACTGTGACATAACACGAACACTCAACATCATTTATATCAAATCAGAAAATATTTTTCGTTGGGAAGCATGACGAGCTTTGTTGCATAATGTTAAACATTACAAAATGGGTTCCACGTAAGTGTTGCTGTTAATTTTTGCACGTCTTCGAATTGAATATGATTCTGTGGGTTTCAGATATCAATCAGCTATTGCAGAAATACGTTTCAAAAAGAAAATCCAAAGAAGGATTGTTGCTTTGAAGAGAA
>QBDW01002988.1:0-10154 GCA_003261595.1 Maconellicoccus hirsutus | reverse complement strand
GAATAAGAGAGAACCAAGTTTTTAGCGGCCCAATCTCAAATGGACACCTTCTGGAGCATTTCGAAGTTCCTGGAGAAAAATGGAAATCGCGCTGGACGCTCCAGAACGGCTCGCCGATGCGATTTTCGGGTTCAGCGGGTTCGAATTAGAGGGAAAACACTTCTTTCGTGATTTAAAATTATTTTTCGAGTTTTTTTTTATTTTTTTTATCTTTATTTTTAATTGAAATTTCGTAATTTTCAAATTTCAAAAATTCGCCAAAAATCGAAAAGTTAACTTGGGCAGCTAAAATTTTGGTTTTTGGGTTTTTTGACATGCTCTTTTCAAAAATCCAACTCCCGTTCAAATTCGAGCCGGACACCTCGAGAGCTTCCCCTGTAAGACTGAACGGAGAATCGAGAATGATTGACAAAATGACCAGTTTTTCATCATTCACCCCCTCCCCCGCCTCCTCAAAAAAATAGTGCTCCGAATTTACCTTCCAGTTAACATCGCAGCCCTCCCCAGCGGGAAATCCTCAGTGCGCCTATGCCCAATAAAGAAACGACAACTCTCAGCTTTGAAGAAAAAGTAGAAAAGGTAAGCCATGGTGACAATCTTGATTATAAATTTATTTTGTAATTTCATTACGGATGGTTTTGTATTTTTTAGGAGTTGAAACCTTTTAAAGATGGCTTTAAAAAAATAATGGCCCGTTTAACCAGTAATGAAAAGTTTGATCTAGGACAACTTCTGGCTGATGCGAAAAATATAATTAAACAAGCAGTTATAGCTGATGAGTTGTCGAGGGAGAATTTACAAATGGAACTGCTGAACGTAATCAATTTTTAAGTCTTTTATGTATATGTCATTAGTACAATTCAGTAGTTCCATCCACTGATATTGTCGTTGAATGATTGGTTTTTCACGAGATTTCAAATTCTTCATTTCTGGAGGGGTGGTTCCCTTAATTTCTGGGTGTTTATTTTCAATTTTTGTAGGCTCATTTCTAATAGCCAGTGGTACAATAAAACACAATTTTGGAAAATCGCTAATCAATGTTACCGTACATTAACACAAAGATGTTTGATATTCATTTTTCAATGCACTTCAATGACAATTCAACTATATCAACCAATCATTATCGACTCACATTTTATTTTTACAGTTCTACAATCAAATTCAACTAATTTCTATCATTTTTTCACAACTTGTAGTATTTTACTGTGGTATTTGTTTACAAGATAGAATATTAAAAAATCAATTTAAAATAGAAATTTTACGCGTTTCGTTTTCGAAAAGAATTTTTGGGTGTGGTTTTAGGGATTTGTCTCATTTCTGTAAATGTTTAGATTCATTTGAAAAATCATCTTAATCTAAATTTGTTTTCAACATTTCAGGATGATTTGACTACTGTAGATGTCTGCAGCGCCAAAGTCTCCTAACACCCCTCAAAAAACGAAACCGTTCAACGAAAGGTCGAAATCGTCGCTACCAGTTACGAGTTCGTTATAATCAGAACGAGGAGAAATTGTTGGAGTGTTTTGTAGATTCGGATTTTGCTGGCGATATAGAAGAGAGAAAATCCACCTCGGGATTCGTCATAAAGGTCTGCGGTAATGCTGTATTATGGAAAAGCGTGAAGCAAGGCGCTGTTACGCGTGCGTCGACCCATGCGGAGTTTTACGCTATGGCCGACGCAGTAGAAGAGGTTACTTGGGTTCGAGGCCTTCTCAGGGAAATTGATCTCCAAACAGACTTGAACGAAACCACTATATATGAGGACAATTCAGGAGCCATGACCTTGGCTAATTCAGGCAACTTCACAGGTAAGAGTAAACACGTGGATATCGCCAGGCGTTTTGTTGCAGATTTCGTCGAAAAAGGAATAATAAAAGTAGTGTCAATCTCGTCCGAGGAAAATGTCGCCGATATATTTACGAAACCACTACAGAAAAACAAGCTCGAGAAATTTAGATCAAAATTAGGTATTCGTTAAGTTTTTCTTGTCGTTGTCGTGTAGGCTAGCCATGATAATTTGTGGATTCGTTTAATATTAATTGAGTTAAGAAAAAAATTAAAAAAATAAGATAGCATGTTAGAATGTTAGAAATACCCAGACACGTACCTACTGGGTGATAAGTACAACACGATAAATTGTATATTGTACTTAGTTCAAATAAACTTGTTACACTTCGCATCTAGCCGTTTAACGATTAACACAGATAGTGTTTTTTTTTTTAGAAACATCTAAAAAGTCTCAAAAATTCAGTGGCAGAGCGTCAAAATCAGCTAAAAGTAATGCTGAGCAAAAGAAAAAATTTTCAAACGTGAAATGGTAAGCAGGGTCGTTTGAACCGGCTTCTTCGGACTGCTATCGATTCAAAGGAGCTGAAAATTGGCCCCCAGAGTTCGAAAAATTGAAAACGCCTTACGATTTTTCCAAATATTTTTTCACGGATGAACTCTTGGACCATATTTGTACGCAGACTAAGTATATTTTTTTCGGGGGGAAAAAAAAACTCATGCACTATAGGGTTAATTGGATAAGGTGCTGGTAAAGATCTAGAGAGAAAACTTGATATAACTATGTCATTTTTATTAAATAAGATAAAAGGAAATGGTGTAATCGTGTAATTTTTTATATCAAGTTTTCTTATGAACCATGTGTTGCGCGTTTTTTGTTTTTTTTTTTTTCGATACAAATTCATCACTTTTACAGAAATTTCAATTTCAAAAATTCTCCAAATATGTATCAAACTCGTTATTTAAAGGATGTTGAAATTCCTCGAGTATATTATTTTTTTCGCCATGAAATGATATTGAGGATACCTACTGTTACCTTCTTATCACAACTACGATGACTTTTCATCTTCGGGGAAATTTTCTCCGTAGAAATTCAAATTCTCACCGTTTGAAATTAAATCTCGCATCTTGAAAAATTTCGATTTTTTAATTTCTTCCATTAAAGTCACAGCACGCCTCGCTGACATCTCACAACCGAGTACTTGCTACCGCTTCAAGTTCGATACATCATAGTCAACAACACAACATTAGCCAATTCGTTAGATATACGAAATAACGTACACGCTTGAAATCCAATCCTCTTCTCGATCCTTTCATTAACCTCTTTCATCTCGGTGATCACGCCTAATTGACGCAGAAAAGTGAAAAAAATCTCCAAACGTTGTTCATTCAACGCAACATCCTTGTTACCGGGGCACTTGGAACATAACTTCTTTAATTCGATTATATCCTCGACGTCGAACCTCTTCTTGACGCTAATCGCGACATCTTCGAAATCTAGTAATTTTTGCAAAATCATTCGAACATTTGAATTCCGCAACACCATCGCGCCTTCAGTCAAATCCAATAACCTCGCGTAACTCGGGTATTCCGCAGACGATACAATCCAAGGGAAAAACACTCGTTTATTTTTTCCAGCACTACAACAAAACAACGAATTCGGCTCTTGACCGTTTTCATTCATGAGTAACCTTCGTAACTCGTCATTCGACCGAATATCCTCCTCGACCAAGCCGTAATAAGGAGTGAATTTATGATATCCAGGAAAACAATATTCAGCTATGTCATCAACCCTGAGTATATTCGATTCTCCGGTGAGTAAAACCAAACGTATATTGTTGTCTCCTCGTAAACCACTATATACCGAATGAAAAAACCTCACAGCCTCCGGGAACGACTTCAAACACACATCACGAAAGATCAAATCATCGTAATGGTCAATCAAAACGATTACTTTTTCGTGGAAATATTTACGTAACAATTTACAAACTATTTTCACAGCCGCGCCGAGCTCGTCATCTGATAAATCGAGTAAATCGCGTTGAAAATACTTCACGAATTCTTTCCTCTCGTTCGCATCAAACTCCCGAATTCTTCCGATGAATTGAAATTCGCTCAGGGTAGTTTTCAAAGTGTGCCGATACGAACTCATGAATTCATTCGCGTCGGTTATACAAAAATCCATATGTAAGACCGGATATCTCGACAAATGTTGATCCAGAATCGCCAAATGATTTCCTATTTTAGTCGACGATCTGAATACTTCGTATTTGCAACGTCGCATCTCATCTACGTTACCTGCCGACTCGCCGTAATTCACCCTCAGAAAGCATTTTACCATCAAAGTATTACATCTTTTGAAAAATCCCGGTGGACAAGTAATTAGCATACAGTGTTCGCTCGAATCGAGTAAAACTTTCAGCAGAAGCGTTTTATCGATGTACTTTCCGCTATTGAACAGTTTCCAAAATTTTTTGTCAAATTTTTCCAGCATTGTTGTTTGCATCGCCTGCAATGAAAAATACAATTCAACACACAACGCTGTCTGAAATTTATTGCGGAACTATCTACGAGTAGAAAGTTTGATTGATTGGGGATTTACGAAGGTGGATAATTGTTTCGACATTTTCACGTCTCGGCTATGGCACTAAAACTCGAAAATCCTCATGCCAGATATTCGACTAACTCGACCAGTGCTGCTGTATGGCACCGACGTCTCGGTCACCCAGGTAACGATTGCCTAAAACGTCTTACGCTGAAACACGACGAGCTACCACCGATGAGAGTCGATGAATTACGAATGGATCAGTGCGATACGTGTTGCAAAGCGGAGCAGCATGAAAATCCATATAACATGACGATGACGTGAGAACGGGCTACGTGTCCAGTGTTCACTCGGCATAGTACACACCGATATGATAGGTCCAATACAACAGTCTATTAATGGTGAACGTTATATAATTACCTTTCTAGACGACTACACGCACTATGGTATCTCTCTCGTCTCGGTGAGTCGATCGGAGGCTGGCTCACAATTGGAGAATTATTACCGGCAGACACTAGCAAAATTCAACCGGAGAATATCGCTAATACGATGCGACGTCGCTACAGAATACGATGGAGGAAGATCAGAACGGGATCTTACTATAGGTATCTGAGCCTTACGAACATCAACATAACGGCACGGCAGAGAGTATAACCGCACAATTATGAATAAGGTACATGCGTTGTTTTTTGAGGCAAAACTGCCACTTAATCTCTGGCCAATGAAGCGGTAAAGCTTGTTACCCCAGACTTTCTATCATACTTAGCACACGGGGCCCAATTAGGAATCCGAGAATTCGCTCGACGCCGATTGGCGTTAAAACAAGACAAATACCTTTTCACTGACGTACAATTATGCCATCGAGATATGTCGCTAAAAGAAATAATGAGGGCGAATAAATCAAAGCCTTCACGTGAAATTAAAATAATTCTGTCACAGTACAAAAAAGAATTAGGTTGTAAGGACTTTTGTAAACTGAATAGGGAAAGCCGATGGACATCAATCAGCTACCAGCCATTCCACAAAAAAATCCATATCAACTATTATTTGACGACACTCATTATCAGCTGCCTCCCTTAGAGGTCATACAAATTACCCCGTTCGATTGGATCATCGGAGAGTCCAGAAAAATCATCGAATTTGCTGGGCACCATTTTGAAGAAGCGGTAAAGCTTGTTACCCCAGACTTTTTATCATATTTAGCACACGGGGCTCAATTAGGAATCCGAGAATTCGCTCGACGCCGATTGGCGTTAAAACAATCCGATTACTATTACACATGATAATACACCTTATATTAATCCACGTCCGTCAACATCATCTGGCGAATCTGCATTGTCATCTTCAAAAAAAAGTTTTGAAGAAATTCGTCCATTTCCCAAGAAAGCACCCGCCGAGCCATCTGCACGCAAGCCTCGAAAATTGAAATTTAAATCGTCTAGAATTTTAACATATTCACCTGTTGTCGAGGAAAAAAGGTTGCTAGCTGCAGCGAAATCGGAAAAATTAGCCAAAACTGAAGCAAAAAAACAATTATTTTCAAAGAGCCAACCAAAGACACAACGTAAGCAGCCTGCATTGAGAATTGAAACGAATACTTCTGAGGAAGATGAACCTGCTGTCCCTCCCCCAAAACAAAAAAGATGCTCAAAACGTGCTCCAAAAATGCCAGCTCTCCGACGCCCTACAATTAAGACTGCGCCGGAAGAAAACGAACCTTGCCTGATATGTAGCGACCTATTTTTTAACAGCAAAAGTGAAGAACAGTGGATTGAATGTAATATGTGCTCTCACTGGGCCCACGAGCACTGCACTGATTATACCGGTATTGGATTTTACGTGTGCGACACTTGCCGAGTAGTGGATTAGGCAGTTAATTTTAATGTATTTGTAGGTTTAGGTGACTTTTTGCATGTTTTTTAACGAAATAAATTCTTAGTGACACTTCGCCCCATGCCATGTGACACATCACCCCGGCTTGGGGCGATGTGTCTCAAAAATTTCCGTGTTGTTTAATCATTTATAATGAATCAACTTGACCTTTGGCATAAAAATAAAAAATTACACATGTTGTTAAAGGTTCTAGGTACAACATATAAAAATTTCATACCTGTACCATTAATAGTTTCTCTTTGAAAAAATATTTAGTGAAAAATGCGACGCATCCCCCCGGTCTCCCTTACCAGATTACAATTTCTCACCGATTCAAACAAATATTGCGTTGTTCGACTAGTGGACTGTAAACTGCATCCTCCGCAAAAATCATGGGGCGACAGGGTTTATTATTGCGTGCAACCTTCCGAAAATGTAAGTGACATTTTTAGATGAAAATTTTTGAATAATTTTTACTGATATGGAAAATAATGATATTATGCGTGTCTACTTGGAAGCCACACATTCTCAAGAAACGCGAGGAAGTCAAAGCCAAATTCAGGGCACTGTTCTGGCTGCTCAGAGCTCGAACAAGTTGTCGCTGTCCAACAAGCGGTTACTATACCTGATGGTACTCCGCCCTGTCTGGTCATACGGGGCACCAGTGTGGGGCTATGCAGCTGACTCCAACCTCAAAATACTTCAAACACAGCAGAACATCATACTGAGGAAAATGACTGGCGCGCCATGGTTTATTCAGAACGATAACATACGCAATGACCTCAACCTGCCCACTGTCCGCGAAGTGCTGAGGAAGCTAGCAAACTCATACGAAAAGACTGCATAACCACCCAAACACTCTGGCTCTAGAACTACTTGAACCACCACCAAGGAGGCGACTTCAAAGACGATGGCCTACTGATATAGTCAGTCTCCAGCCCTAGTTATGTGTAAAATTAGATAGATGGATAGTTAGGTTAATTAGTACTACTCCCTAGAGCCTCACGACTGCGTGAGCCACTAGAACATGTCAATGTAAATATCAAACTGTATTGTAGGTGTCCACTCGACAGTTCAATAATAAAGCAATTAAAAAAAAAAAAAAAAAAAAAATTATGCGTGTCTCATGAATCGTTGCATACCTATTGAAGAATATTAAGTAAGTTTTCTAATGCAAAAATTTCCGAAAAGTTCAAATCTTGAAAAACTAAGACATCATTTTGAAAAAATTCTCAAGTGTAGAGAAACGAAATTTAGAAGAACGACTAAAATGAGAATGTAGAGAAATTGTCAGAAAGCAGAGATAGCAGCTTTGAAATAATTTTTCGTTTTTGTTACTCTCGAATGATCAATTTGCTGGCAACTATAATTTATAATATAAACAGCACATCGAGCGAAAAAATAAAATTGCGGCAATGAAAAAAATAGATAAAAATAATGCCAAAAACAACTCGAATCTTGTGTATGGAAGTTTTGATCTTGAAGCGGTACTCTCTTTACCACATGCTGGCGATGGTCCAATTTATTATAAAAGAAAATTATCGCTATACAATCTCACTGTGTATGATTCTAACGAGCAAGGCATCTGTTATACCTGGGATGAATGTAATGGAAAGAAGGGGAGTTCTGAAATAGGCACGTGCCTTCTTCGTTACATAGAAAGTCTTCCCTCTGAAGTCGACAGTTTAATTCTGTATTCGGACACTTGTGGAGGCCAAAACCGAAATAAGAACGTGCTATGTACCTTGCTTTATGCAGTAAATACTGCATTGAATAGAAATTCCGAATTGAAAACCATAGACCTCAAATTTATGGAGGGTGGTCACAGCTACCTCGAAGCTGATAGCATTCACGCTACGATAGACAGAGCGCGGACTGGAAAATTATTGTACGTTCCAAACGAATACCGGCTATTGATGCAAATGAGTCGCAAACACCCATCGCCTTACCTCGTACACGAACTAACTCACGACGAATTTCATGATCTTGGTTCTCTTACAAAAGACATACTTAAAAACAGAAACAAATCGACTACGGGTGCTACTGTAAAATGGCTCAATATCAAGTGGTTTAGGTTCCAACCTGGCTGTAGTGTAGCTTTCAAATACGACGTAGACGCAGAATTTCAGTACATGAACGTATGTGACAAATCCATTCAGTGGGACAAAATTGTATTACGGAAGAAATATGAGACCAAAATCCCAATTTCTTTAGCGTAAAAAAAGATCTGCTTAGTCTTATTCGATCTGGAGTTATACCAGAGCAGTATACCACGTTTTTTAACAATTTGCCGGCACTGAAGGCAGCAAAGGATCGCGCCGCTTGGGTTACCGAAGAGAAAGATGAAAGCAGCGATGAAGGTAATGAAAGCAGTGATGAAGGCGAACAAAAAGAATAGAAATGCGATTAATTTAGTATTGATATTCGATCGATTTTGTCAATTTTTTTTTATTCTCAAGTACTTCTGCTTAATAAATTGGAGGAATGCACATTACAAAATTTCAATTGCTCATATCCGAAAATCACAAAATGTGGACATAGCACCATTGTGCTTTAAGGTATCGATATTGTGGTTATAACATGTTATTCATTATCTCGCTAATTTTATTTACGTAAAGTTGATTAGGAAGTGTATGTGAATACATTGGATCAGATTGTCGAAAGAGTTCGTCTCGTTTGAAGTTTAGTTAGTCGAGATTTCCGAAAATCAGTTATTTTGTTTCATTCTCATTTCGAATCATTCATGTAAAATCTGCGAATTGTGTAGAGATTTTATATTTTTCTGTAAACAAACGATTTCGATCAAGTGAAACGACAAGTTTCAATTTTATTTCTGTTGTATTTCTAAAATATTGTCGGCTAGAAATTGTATGTTTCGGTTTATTGTTGGCTATGCCAAGCTTTCTAAATTTGTTTCTTTCGGTTCAATTGTTTTTTTCAAATTCGTCAGTTTTGGATTTCGCGTTGTACGATTAACATAAATAAAATGTTACATTGAATTTTCAAAGAATTCATTAATTTCGAATCATTCATGTAAAATTTGCGAATTGTGTAGAGATTTTAGATTTGTGAAAGAAGAAGAGGAAAAAAATTATTCATTCTCATTCGTAAACTTTTGTTCTGCTGTCGATTCGTAGGCTAATCATCTATGACGGTCCTGATCGAAGCTGTTACAAATGGACTAGATCTAATGTACATGCATGTAGAAGAGTTTGAGATCGAAGTTCCTGCAGTTCCTACAGAATCTAATCACTAAAAAAATACTTTTTGTCTGAAGACTATAAAAATACTTACTAGTGGTTACCTTTCGACTTATTTAGTTATGGCATGTTATTGGGTAGGTACCATTTTTATTTGTTTGAAAGAGTTACTTATCTTCTACCATTCTTTTTTTTTTTTAATAATATTATTTTGTATTTTTGACTGTTTGAATTAAAAAAATAAATGGCAAAGATTTCGTCATTCCAGATTCCTGTTTATTATTCTTAAATTACACATTATTTTAATTTTGAAAACCAGAGATAAACGCAAGGACCACCCACACAACGCCATGATTGGTGGGATCGTTTTGTGGCTGATGTCTCTTTAGACGCGCGTCTCCCGAAGGCGTCCATTTGAGATTGGGCAGCCAATAACTTGGTTCTCTCTTATTCTCAACCCACCGAACCGACTTGACTACATTTCCGGAAAATTCCAACCGCAGTGATGGGATATCGTGGGAAATTTCCCAAATCGTGGGAAATTCAGAGGTGAAAAATAGTCGCGTGGGAAAAAGGAAAAAAGTGGGAAATTTCAACAATTTGTCAAATTTTGGGAAAAAAGTGGGAAAAAAGAGAAATTCAAAACTATTACCGAATTTTTTATAATTTTTATTTATTGTCTGCAGAGTTATTATTTCTTGAAAAAAAAAAAAGAAAAAATAGGTATTTTTCTGTTGGTTTCGGCAGTTAAG
>QBDW01002987.1:0-25473 GCA_003261595.1 Maconellicoccus hirsutus | reverse complement strand
ATTCGCTCAAAAACTTTACACAAAACTGAAGTTAGCGAGATCGGTCTGTAACTATCCAGGAAGAGGGGGTTCTTGTTGTGTTTTAAAATCGGTATTATAGTTGCCTTCTTCCAAGAGTCGGGTAGAAGTCCAGATAGCCAGATGTCGTTGAAACAGCGCAAAGTTGATGAAATTACCTCTGGGGAGGCTGCTTGAAGGAGAGAGATGTGAAAATTATCCGGTCCTATAGCGGCCGCTTTGGTGTGTTTAATCGCTGACGATAGTTCGTGAAGAACGATGGGTGCATTATACGGCTCGTGATTAAAGCTTGAAAAATCGAGATCATCGATGTTGAGAAGATTTTTTTGCAGTCTAAATTGTAGATTCAGACTTTCATCGCTGGAGTGACTAGCAAAGAATGAGGCGAAGGCATCGGATATTTTTATTACATCAGTTAGAATTTTATTTTCATGCGAGATGCTGGTAGGAACCAGAAATGGCGAACTCTTTTCAATAGATTTGATTTTGCGCCAAAGAAATTTTGAAGGAGTAGACGAATTGATTGTGGAGATGTAGCTTTTCCATGACTTGCGCTTCGCTTGTTTTAGCACCCAGCGTGCTTTGGCTCTTTTTTTACGGTAATCCACGAAGAGTTCGTCAGTAGGGTTCCTTTTGAAGATTGACAACGCTTTGCGACGATTCTTAATGGCGGTCTTACAATCATCCGTCCACCAAGGTACAAATTTTAGGTGTATGTTAGGATTGTTATTGGTTGTGGTTCTGCCTGGTGTGGATTCCTTGGCAAGTAAGATTAGTTGATTAGTGAGAGAGTCTGCATTAACAGCAAGGTCTGTATTAAACTTTTGTACACACAAGTTACCATATTTGGCCCAGTCTGTTTTTTTATAGTTGATACTGGGGTCGTTGCGAGGTAGAGCTTGGGATGTTCTGTACTCACGGTAGATTATCAATGGAACATGATCGCTTCCAGCCAGATCAGGGTGTGTGTAAACAGTTAATGCACTACTGAGTTGAGGAGAGCTCAAGACAAGATCGATATTTGACCATGTGCGATATGAAAAATTGAAGTGCGTTTTGGTGTTTGGATTTAAGAGCGAAAGGTTGTGCATCGATGTAATATTTTCGATGGTTCTGCCATTATAATTAGAGCGCAAACTGCCCCAAGACGGGCTGTGGGCGTTGAGGTCTCCAGCGAGTATGAATGGTGAAGGCAGAGCTTCAATAACTGAGCGAACTTGATCAATACTAACATTTACATTGGGAGGAAAGTAGACGGTACAGATGGTGACTGGAATCTCAAGGTAGATCGTAGCGGCGAGGACTTGAAGGTCTGTTCTTATGTTGACTTGTGTATAATTAATGTTTGATTTGATGGCAAGCAGGACTCCTCCTTGCGCGATAGAGCCTTCAGTATTATCGGATCTCAAAATGGTGTATGACGGAAGGTAGTAACCTTGATTTCGCTTGAGATGAGTCTCTTGGATGCATATTACAGATGGAACATATTGAGCAGTGAGAATTTTTAGGTCTTCTAGATGATGGAACAAACCGTTGCAATTCCAGGAAAGAATTGTATCGGAGTTCATCGGCTTGAGTTAAAGTAGAGAATCAGTGATGAGATGCCTTGGAAGGCAGCTCCTTTTCCAGCTGGTTCGCCAGTTTAGTGAACTTTATTTTCATTTTCCGGTCAACAAGAAATTGGTGGTTTTCCTTCAAAGTAAGAAGGAGACCCTGGAGATTTTTCAAGTATTTTTTAAAAACTTTATACCAACCATAACCCTAAAATCGGAGATTTTGTAAAAAAAAAAGTGCGCGCGCAGAATCAGTACTGTTCATTGTATTCGGCCTACGCGCATGCGCGGTTTTTGACCATGACCCCAGGGAGGCGAAATTTTGAAAAAAATATATGACATCTGAGTCGAAGATGCATCGAAAAGAGGAGTTTTGAAAATTGTGCCAAATGAGATAGGTACTTTCGAAATTCTTATCAATTCTGTCAACTTTGATTTCCAAAAACGGGTGGCATGGGGAAAGCTGAAATTTTGGTCATGAACGTTTCTCAATGGTACCCACGAAATACCCAAACATTATACAATTCTGGATTTTGAGGCAGATCACCTATGCTGATTCGCCTATGGCGTTCACGAAAATGCGGCCCTCAAGGGCCCTTTTAGTTTTTTTCATTTGAATTTTCGTATTTATTATTTCGATATAGGTAGGTGGCATTAGGTACTTGGACTCTGATACTGATAGTAATAATTAATAGCAGATAGAGGTAACTAAGTAGAGTAGGTATCTGGAATCATGGATGCGTAAATGTGATTGACGGATACGTTCTCTATTGCCACTGTTTTTTTTAGAGTACACCGCGTCAACTCTACCACACCTTATATTGAAATCATCGAACAACCAGATCCAAGGGGTGTACGATATCGATATGAATGCGAAGGTCGATCAGGTGGCAGTATTTTGGGAGCGCGAAGTACCCCACAACAACCAACTCATCCAACGATACGTGTACGTGAATTTCGCAATTTTTCGAATTACTTTGCTCGCGTTGATATTCAGTTTTATCACAGCAGATCGGCGGGTGTGATGAACTCGAAGACGTAGGAGTTATCGTTTCTTGTGTGACTAAAAATGAACCGTATTTAGCACATCCGCACAAACTAGTTGGAAGTGATTGTGAAAATGGCATTTGTTTGGTTATTCCCAAAGGGCATAACAGAACTGTATCTTTTCCACATTTAGGTATCCAATGCGTGAAAAAAAAAGATATCCAAAGTTCCTTGAATCTACGCCAAAGTATGCAAATCGATCCCTTTGGAGGTAAGAAATAAGAGTACTCTGATGGTCTTTGGTACATTTCGTATCGCATATTTTCACAGGCATCTGTAGTTGATGTTCGATATTCCAATTCAACTTTTTTTTTTCCAGGAGGATTCAGTCATATGAATAATCCACAGGGAATAGATTTAAAAAACGTCAGACTATGTTTTGAGGCATTTGTTGAAACAAACCTGCAAAAGAGAAACACGCTGTGTAAAGTGGTTTCCGAAGTTGTGCGCAACAAGAGTACGTCGACGTAGTTCACAAAGGTATTCCGGGTTATCCTTTCCTAAACTTCCTTATCGTTTATGTTTTTAACCTCATCAGCGAGCAGATCAGAATTAAAAATCTGTAGATTGAGTCACAAAAGCTGTCCAGCGAATGTAAGGACTGAAATTATTCTTCTATGTGAGAAAATAACCAAAAGTGAAAATTCGGCGGAATGTTCATCCATCGAAGACTATATCAAAGTGTTATTCTACAAGGAAGAAAACAAATCAAGACAATGGCACGCATTTGGTGAAATTGTATCAATGCACAAACAAGTTGCACTGGTTGTTAAAACGCCAGCTTACACCGGCCCTAAAGTATGAACTTGTTTAATTTTCCAAATTCGAAAAATATCTAATTGTTTACTCTCAGTTCGGAGATGTAGCGTGGGTGAATATACAGCTGACGAGAGTTACGGACAGCGCAACCAGCGAGCCATATCCGTTTTGTTATGAGCTAAAAAATGAACTTAAACGAGCCGCCTTCTCTGGGTCACTCGCTTCGGTATCGTTACAGTCGTATCCGAACACTCATACTGCGCAATGCGAACAGAGAGACGAAACAATAGATGAAGATGCTGATCCAACAGATGTGGCCGATATCGAAAGGATAGTCGATACGGAAGATTTATTTCGTGGTGGGAAGCCAAGTGACAGCGACCAATCGCATTGGAAAGGAGGAAGTTATTCGAATAATTAATAGTTTTACAACGAATATTCAGATAGTCGTGTAAATTGCTCAAAATCTAAAATTATTTCGGGAGGGATTCATGAAAACAACGTACCAATAGGCGACTTTATTATCGAAAGGGTAGCTCAAACTGTGTACTTGGGACAACTCATTTCCATCGAAAAAAGAACTGAAAAAGGGGTTGGAAAAAATTTTGGGCATTAAAATGGGTTCTAAAAGGTAATTTTAAACTAGCTCATAAAAGGTCTATTTTCAGTAGTTGTGCCCTGCCTGTAATTATGTACTGATCTCAAACTTGGACCCTCTCTTCGAAAATCGAAAATAAATTAAGAATTACACAAAACCGAATGGAAAGAGCAATTTTGGGAATTAAACAAAGGGACAAGGTAAAAATAAAGAAAATAAAGGAAAAATTGAGGAAAACTCATGTATTAGTCAGGGAAGTGAGAAGTGGAATTTGGAATTGGGCAGGTCACGTTTCAAGGCTTGAAGGCGATAGATGGACAAAGAATTACAGAGTTGGTTCCCAGGTACACAGAGGAAAAAAGGCAGACAAAAAACGAGGTGGAGCGATGCTATATCCGGATTCATCAGGAATAGACTACATGAAAAAGTGGCGAGAGAAAGGACAGAATGGTGCAGACTGAGTGAGACCTTTGCCTAGAATCTGGGCCTTACCTTATAAGTTTCTATATGTTCAGTGAGTGAGACCTTTGCCCAGAATCTGGGCCTTACCTTATAAGTTTCTATATGTTCAGTAATTAATTATATATCAACATATAAGATAATTATTTTGTTGACGAAACCACGAGCTAATGAAGGTTAATGTAATGTAAGAATGCAAATCGACCTATTTGTTAAATTTTATTCCCAGACGAATAAATGATTAAATTTCGAGCTATGTTATTTACGAGTATATAACCGTGACCGTTCGTTATAATCGCGAATTTCATTACCTATCAAAAATCAAAAACGGTTGATAACAACTGAAACTTTGAACGAGCGAAGACATTGCGTAATTGGATTTTACGTGATTCGTTACATTGTATACCATACACAGTATACGAGTATGTGCGTGATATTATATGCGTGTGCGTAAGTAAACAATCTCAATTGGTACCGATTGATAAGCGTTATAATGGCATTAAATGGGGGAAAAAATTTTGTTCGTGTTGAATTTGATTTAAATTAAGTTTATTGAAAAGATACATTTTTCTTCAACGTATCCTTTTCATTAATATCCTCGTGTTGAAGTTAAAAAAAAATTAAATCTGTATCAAGTCACATTTTCGAGATTTTGTTACAGTGATTTTGATACTTATGACTGTAAAAGACATCAAAGTTTTTGAATTTTTATTACAGTCGCAATTTGTAAGTAAACTGCAATTTGTGAAAGAAGCATGAATTTTGGCAGTGATGGGATATCCGTAATGAAGTTTTTCCCATTTCAACCTTCCAAATTTCCCTTTGATCCCCATTTTTCAATATCTAAAATTCCCACTTTTTTCCCAGACTTGTTTGAAAAAAAAGTAAACACATTATATTTTTCCGTTTTTTTTAAATTTTTTTATTAGCCTTATTATTTATTAAAAACAAACTCAAAATGTAGTAGGTAACAAAATTGAACACCTAGAAATTCAAATAACATAAAAAACAAATAGGTAATTACTTAACTGCCGAAACCAACAGTAAAATACCTATTTATTTATTTATTTATTTTTTTTTCAAGAAATAATAACTCTGCAGGCAATAAATAAAAATTATAAAAAATTCGATAATAGTTTTGAATTTCTCACATTTTTCCCTCTTTTTTCCCAAAATTTTGACAAATTGTTGAAATTTCCCACTTTTTCCCTTTTTCCCACGCGACTATTTTTCACCTCTGAATTTCCCACGATTTGGGAAATTTCCCACGATATCCCATCACTGAATTTTGGTACGATGAATATTGATACAAAAACAAAATTTTTGAGACCACGAGCCATTCGGGCTCCCCTCTTGCTCCTCCTGTGCAACTATGAATTATTGAATGGCTTTCCAAAGATTTTCAAAAATTATTGCCATTCTAAAGGGACAGAGTCGGTCAAACACTAAATTATTTTTTATCCGTGATGAAAAAAATAACCATCAATAAGACTATACAACTAAAATATAATAGAAAGCCAATGAAATGAAGCAGATGTACCAACAAAAGCTCTACCAGCAAAAATTTTCACAAATTTTATTAAAAATATCGGAATCTCTAACTGACGTTGCAGATTAAAGATCCAGTTGGAATAAAGAAAGAAAAAAATAATAATAAAAAATAAAAATAAATAACTATTTCATTAATTGCCGGGGAGTATTGTTAAGGCTATACTTCACAGTGAAAACGACCGTAATGATTTGATCAAAGTACCTCTCATTCGAGCATCTAACGCATCGCATGAAAAGAACGAATTTGGTCAAACTGATGCCACCGACCTGCTCCTGTCCAAACTTTACTCCGGTTTTTCTTCGTAAATCTTCAATTTTTTTGAATTTTTTTTTTTTACGAATCTGTTTAAAATTACTATAGAAGTGCGGCAATACAAAAGTTTTTTTCAAAAAAGCTTTAGATAATGCGTACTAGTTCGATCGCACTAATTCTGATATTACTCACTTGTCAGTCCAGTCCATAAATCGAAAAAAGAACTATTATGCCGCACTCTCGAGTGGATTACCTCTCGTTTGAAAAAAAATTAACGAAATCGATGCAATATTTCAGGAGAAAAAGCAGAGTAAAGTGAGGTACCGCAGACCAAAAATTGCACACAAAATGTAAACTCTGATGAGACTGTGAAGTATAGCCTTAAGCAATAAATAAAATAGTTAAATCAGCTAAATCGTAAATAGTATATTTGTTATTGTAAGATAAGAATTCTGTTTTCGATGACTCAGGTCACACACGTGAAAATGTGTTCGATGTAAAATCTTTTTCTTAATATAAGTTAGTTCACGATCGTATGTCTTTTCTACAAAACTGATCAATGCTCATTTGTGATGACATGCTCCGAGTTCAAGTAAGAAAAAATCGTTCAATTAGATATACAGTACATGGTCGTCAAACGAAAACTTTGCCGTTAGAGTGGGAACGGTCTCAATTCAAATAGACAAGACTTTAACGTCATTCTACAGTGCAGTGCTTCTTCCGCTTTAATAATTTCAAAATTTATTCACTTTATGACGATGGAAGAATTTAGTAACTAAACGTTGCAAGAATGAGCTGCGAAAAATGTTCACTGAGTGCTTCGTTAGAAGAGGTGCCCCAACCTATAAATAATTTCATTGGGGAAATATTGGTGACTCAACCTATCGATGAGTTTAAAGAGTACAATCGCAATACGTACAGAGCGAGATCGATAATTACGGCGCGAAATATAATCTCGGCAGAGATTATATTCATTCGAAAATATTAGACGAAGATTAACGATAATGAGACGCGTAGAAAAAACAAAGAAGGGGGCAATTGAAGGCTTGCATCATTAAATGCCTTTTAATAAAGGAATAAATCTTTAATTTTTTTTTCTCTCTTAAAGAAAGAAGCTACGGAAATCTGAAACTTTTATAGGAAAAATAAATAACAAGCGAAATATCGATAAATTTATAAAGAAAAACGAATATTAACGCGCTGAATAACAAATCTACCTCACTTAGCGATACCATTTTCGGAACAATTTTGCTTATAATGTTCAACTCTCTCGATTTGCTCATTTTTCTCCCTTCTTTTATGTCGTTTGTTTCGATTGGTAGAATTTTCGATAGCTCTCTCCAATCTCGGAAGCGTTTCTAAACAATTATCTAACATTACCTTCAGTTCCCAGTCTTTTTCGACGTCGATGTATTTGCAATTTCCGTGCGACGAAACGGTTACTTCGGTGGATAATAAATCGTTGATATCGACGATGGATTGTTTAACGATTCTCACGCAAGACTGTAAATTCGCCTTGGCACTCTCGTCGTCGCTAACTCCCACGCTTTCGAGGTTCTGAGATACGACGGCCACGTTTTTAAGAACAGCCAACAGGTGATGTTTTCTGAAATTACGGCGGGTTATTGGAGGTTGGCCGATGGGCGTGTTCGCAGCGCGCAACTTACTTTTTAGTGGAAGATTCTTCGTTTGACGAAGTCACCATTGAATCTGTTTGCATTTAATAAAAGGAATGTTACGACGAACTCACGAACACGATTTTATTTAGTTTAATTATAAATCGCATACTTGTTTTAGATGATTCTACAACGTTTGCCGCTCCCGTACAAGGTTCTATTCGACTAAACACTTCCGTAAGCGTAATTTTTTCGTTTACGTCGACCGTTGAATGAGCTGCGTGAATATTTTTAGTTAAATGTATTTCTCAAATTATCGATAAACAAAATGAATAAAACTCACTTTCCACGATATTCGTGCATTTTTCGATACTCTTTCCATACGTAGTGGTTACGTTGGTCTTAGGAGCTATAATTTAAAAAAGAATATAAAATTAATTAAGACTAATAAAACAACAAGACATTTTCAACTCACCTAAACTCATTACGTTACGAATAACCGGAAACGTCGAAGAGGATGAAACTGAGTTTGACATCTCATTCGTAACATTATCATCTCTACGAATTTCAAAATCACCTGAAGATTACGTGTAATTCGATGAGTTCACTTCAATACACTATCGTCGGTATAATAATCAAGCGCGTAATTCAACGACATACCCGAACTAATAACTCCAGCCACATTCAAGATGGAGTTAGACTCTGCGCTAATCGCACACAACTCATCAGACTGCTTCGCAACTGTAACTACATTCGTCATGCCGCTGATATACGCGCAGAAAGGCTACAAAACCACGAAATCGATCGAATAAAAATCATCGAGAACTTCAACGAAAATATATGCTTACTTCATCGTTGGACGAAATTACATTAGACGGTAAATCCAGAAATACCAAATCTTCGTATAACTGAGAAAGCTCCTTTTTATTTTTCAATATTACTTTACCGTAGTATATGAATTTCAGTACATTACGCATACCACTTGATCTGATATCCGGCACACATACATAAGCTACATGTCCTTTGAAATACTGCTGATGGTCGCTAAATAACTGATAATTTCGTTGGTCAGTAAATTATTGCACGTGAACTGTACTATAACGTCTGCTAAGTGCTACTTACTTTATACAGAAAGGAACTGAAGGATCCTAAAACGACCTGATGCGCGGGTACTTTCGTACCATTTTTACAAATGAATATAACATCTATGAACAATTCGTTCTCTAAATTCCAACGGAAATTTTTCGTCAGTACATCGCAGTACTCCCGATAATAAACTTCGGCGTACTTCACCTGTTGCATATTACCGAATATCCGCGTACCGAAACCGAAAATAATAATAATTTCGTGAGAAAATGCGATTCTAATCGGTTACGCGAATGCGAAATATCGCCATAGCTACAACGTGCTTTCGAACTGACGGAACAAGAATAAATATGAACGCTTTTACCATTTCCAGCGCACTGATGCAACACATCTTGGTGTTTACGTGTGTTTATTAGATAACTTATTTTTAGTTTTTACTCAAAATTTCTACTTACGGTTTTTTAAAAGCTCCGTGACCATTGTTTTTTCAAACTTTCGTCCATTTTTAACGTACTTTTACGCGGTTTTATTTTCACAATTCACACGTGAAGCATCAACGCGTGAAGAGAGTTTTGAACTTCTCAAGTGGCAACACTGTTTTGATGCGCCAATGAAATACGAGCACAGAAAACCGAATTGAAAATTTTTTCGTTTTATTACAGAACTGTGAAATTCAAGTTAATTGATTTTCTTTCTGAATTGACATCTAGATTCGCAATTTATATAATACCAGCTTCGCTAGTGGGGGGCTTTGCCCTCAATCCCTATCACATTGCTTCGCAATGCTCGCCACTGAACTTTTTTTATCTATTCATGATATTGATAACAAAACAACTCTCTCAATGTTATAAAAATCTTCTTGGCCTTTTGTCTGCGATCTAAATCAGAAGCTTATGGCGGTTGGGGTAAATTACATGATACAATCTTGACAAGTTACAATAATTACGGTAAATTCGCAGTATTTGCGGAAATTTACCGTCAATTTTTGTAATTTACCAGTAGGCTACTTTAATTTATGTAATTCACCGGTAAATTACAATGATTTACCGTTATTTTGTGTATTTTACCATCAATTTATGGTTATTTACATCTCTTCATTGGACACATAATATATTAAACTCGAATTCCTCGGCATCTCCATTAACACAGGTTATCTGTTACCGTGCAACAAGTAAGTAGAACTACATCAAATCACAACACCAATTCAATCAACTGATTTATTAAATCGAAAACAAGGTTTTTAGACGAGAGAAAAATCAAAACATCTCCTTCTTCATTAGGATAAAACAACACGTCATAGACAGACCGAAAAAGGAGATTTCACGGTTGAATTTTCAATAAACCGAAAGAATAATTTGAAATACATAACGGATTTTAAGAAACCACAAATAGAGAAAAAAGTCTGCCTATGACACAACAATGATACGATAGCTCATAAATTATAATACTAGCGATCGTCTCATTACCAGCTCCTTCGACAGCACATTTGTCCACGAAGGTCAAAATTAATACCAATTTTCGCGTACGTTACGAGCACCTAACCACAATTACAATTCGTTACCGTACACGTGAAAATCGCGCGCGTGATCGGCGTTTAGGAGGAGAAAAAAAAAGGTAAAGTAAAAATAACGATATTAAATTAGACACATCTAAACAATAAATATAAAATAATTAAAATATAAACGCCGAGCATTTCAGTTCTATTACCGGAGTACGATATAACGCGACACGACACAGTCTTCCGTACCAACGCTCATCGACAGTAACGTTACGTAACGTACGCGTAAATTCAAACCACATGAAAAAAAAAAGTAAAACGCCATTAAAAGGTTATAAACAATGATTTAAATAACGAGGTTCGCTTTTTGAATTAGGCGTCAATTAAACGATAACGTTGGAATGTCGATTACTACTTTTAGCGCGAGGAAAGGACAGAAGATTAAATACGTGAAACAAGACGAACATCTCGTTGCAAAACAATTACTTATCCGACTACATAAACATTCTACTTTGTATGAGAAAACCTAAAAAATCAAAAATAATCGACATTCCGTAATACTGTTAATAATTTAGGATTAAATTTTCATTATCTGAAACCTCGTATAACCAAATATTTTTCAACCAAAACTCCTTCCCTCTTTTAAGCAAAAAAAAAAAACCATGAAACCAGTCCATGAAACGTTCTATGATTTTAAAATCTAACTCCTGAGAAAATATCTTTCGCGTGACACAGTCAACTACGTAAATTCTCATATCGCTCATTTCCGTAAAATTTCGATACTTATCTTCTAATTTTTATCCATTTACATTTCAACAGAATTCACAAAAAATCTCAAACAAGCGACCGCCGTCTTTGGACCCTTGTTAAGAAATTTCCTCCATTCGAAAAATAATATCACATCGAAACACGACCATCCTCATCGCGTGTTCCATTTACAAAAAAAAAACAACGGGTATAAATTTCACCAAAAGCAAAGAATTTCGAAAAATCACCTTCGAGTCAACCCTCCCTTTTTTCCGAGTAAGCAAAATTCAACTCACATAATCGTATACGAAAATACACCCCCTCCTTGCCGCACAATTCCGCGTACAGTCAACACATTATATATGGTAACCGAACACATAATTAAAAATCGTGAAAAAGTACAAAATGATGGTTAAATATACATACAATACATACAAAAAAAATGAAAATACTTTTGGAACTACACGAATTAAAAAAAATTCTTTGCTCTTTTAAACGAAAAAAAAAACTTCTATTATCTAAAAAAAAAACACTTAGTGAAAATGTGTTTTTCTCAACATTTAACAAACCGCAAAATTTAAATACTCGACAATACGAAAGAAAATTTCAGGAACGAATCAATAATAATGAAAATCACTAAAAGCTTTTGAAAAATTCGTCAAACCGAGGCTCGTGAATTCGGTGATTTTGATTGTCCAACTTGCATCTTTTAAACGTCGGCGAATTCAAGCGCCTCATCAACGTACACCCGGGGAAGTTACGAAAATGCCAAAAAAATTACTCTAAACGTGGCCACGTAACGCTACCAGGTGTACTCAAACACCCGTGTATCGATTCGTCGAAAAAATAACAGGAGAAAAACGCATCGTCACGTGCAACCAATTCGGCTTTCATCAAAGGCGCCTCTAAAAATGAAATTTCGTTAAAACTTCGATATAAAAAAAATCTCATCCTTCGATGACCATATACGTGTGCCCTATTTACAAAATTTTTCAAGTTAAAAACAAATATCTAATGAATATAACGACAGATCACGGTAAACAACAAACAAAACGCGATTTCGAGATCTTCAAGATTTGTTACCGGCTAAAAGAAGGAAAAAATTTTCGTACGATTTAGCGCGATAGAGAATCTTTTTTTTGAATGCACGCTCCAAATTGTACGAAATGTTTTTACGACCATGTCAACGAACACGTCGTAAAACTCGCGAAACTATAATACAACGCTTATTTACAAGATATACATTATTTACAAAAGAGAAAGAAAAAAAAAAGAAAATGGTATAAATATCAACTGAATTGAATGTCCGATCAAATAATAATCATGCGTAGAATACTTAGGAAACGAAAAGGAAAAAAAAAGAACCTAAAAAATATTGCTTAAAACGGAACATCTCAAGCTACGCGATATTATTTATTATTCTCGTTAGCTTCTTCACTATGATTATCCAAAACCGAAGGAACGTAAAGAGCCGGATCGATAACCTGTAAATCGAGTGAAATTTCAGATTGATCCAAACATAACAACGCGTCAAAAAATTACCTTCGGAATCGGTTTGATTTCCGTTCCTAATTCTTGTTCTATTCTATGCAACGCGAATCTATCTTCGTAAGTGATCAAGTTGATCGCAATACCTAAATGACCAAATCGCCCCGAACGACCAATTCGATGAAGATAAGTTTCAGCCATTTTCGGAAAATCGAAATTAATTACTACGTTAACAGCTTGCACGTCGATACCTCTTGTGAAAAGATCTGAAACGAAGGGAATTAAATTGGTGAATATCGTCATTTCTACTGACCACACAGTTGCAATAAGATTTACTCACCGGAACAGACAAGATTCCGGCAAAGTCCAGCTCTAAAGTCGTGAAAGACGCGATTTCTATGAGGTTGCGCCATTTTGGCGTGAATGTAATAACAACAATATCCTAACTCGGTGATTTTCTTGGCCAATAATTCCACTCTTTGAGTCGAATTACAGAATATTATACTCTGCGTGATTTGTAACTGCACGAAAAATCGTTAAAAACAATAATAAATTAATAACACGATTTGCGTTTACATCACTACACGAGACAAGTCGACAACAGACTCACTTTAGAAAAGAGTGTATTCAAACAGTGTACTTTTTGCTTCTCTTGCACGAAAGCGTAATATTGTGTAACACCTTTCAACGTAAGTTCTTCCATTAAGTTGAGTTCGAAAGGATCTTTCAAGTATTTGTCCTAAAATATACCATAATACACGATAAATCCGAAGAGGGAAATTTCGATACGTGAAACGAATCGAATTACCATGAAAAGTTTAACAGTTAACGGGAACGTAGCAGAATACAACAAGATTTGTCTATCTTTAGGTAATTTCTGAATAATAAGGTCTAACATTCCTTTAAAATCTTGCGACAATAATTTATCAGCCTGGAAAAAAAATTGCACGTGACAACAAAATGATGAAAAGTTAGAAGATACAGTGAATGGTTATCGCACTAACTTCATCTAGAACCAGGATTTTGCATAGGTCCATTTTCGCCACGCCTTTATCCACCAAATCTAATATACGTCCTGGAGTAGCGATGATAACTTGAACTATGAAACAAAAAATCGAATTATAATGTTGTCAAAGACAAATATATAACAGAAGTAACACGAGATGTCTCAGTAACGGAAATTATCATCGATAATTTCGATGAAGGGGAATCCCATTATCATCATTGCGAAAATATACAATAAATATTACAAAAATAACAAACATACCACGTTGATAAATTCTTAAAATGTCATCTCTCAAATTTGTTCCTCCGGTAGTGACCATTATCTTGACGCCCAAATGTTTGGCCAACTCCATACATATCTGACTAGTTTGTAAAGCTAATTCTCTAGTAGGTACGATAATCAGAGCTACAAACAGAAAACGCGTTTAAAAAACGAAAACTACAAAACGTGTAAACGACATGGAAATACCTTGAATGGCGTCTTTCTTCGGATCCACTTGTTCTAAAATAGGAATACAATAAGCTCCGGTTTTTCCAGTGCCGTTTTTCGCCCTAGCCAATATATCTTTTCCAGAAAGAGCCACGGGAATACTAGCTTCTTGAATGGGACTAGGTTTCTCCCATCCTTTCTCGAAAATTCCCATAAGTAATTCGCGTTTCAGGCAGAATTCCTCAAAATCATTTCCTCTGGTTTCCGTTACATCCTGAAAATGTTAAAAACCATAATTTATTAATCTTACATTCAATAAAATAACGCAAACAACAGTGGGACCAAAACTTACGCTAGTCTTGACTCGATGATCCGGAGGTGGCAATTTCAGTTTAGCTTTCCAGTTAGCATCTTCGATATTATTCTCAACGTTATTTTTCGGGACTCTGGAAACATGATATGAATTAACACATCGAGCCGATAGAGATGAACAAAACTATGAACACTTACACTTTGGCTCCTCCTTTATTAACTAAATGAGGCTTCGTAGAAACCGAATGATTAGTGGTAATGTGATTTAGCATTTTTAATTCTTTCATTCAGAAATCTTAACAGAACTACGCAAGTGAAAACTTAAAAACGAATCGGTTTTTAAATGCGCGCAACGCGACTACAAATAGTTCACTTAGTTAAAATGTTGCTATGACTTTTAAACATAAAATCAAGTCCTGCAACAAAATAGTACACAATTTCAAGTTTAAATCACAATTAAAATAAAGAAATAGAGCATAAAAACAACTCGAATCGCACGTTAATTCGAACACACGTTTCACGTGATTACATTCGGAGTACTTTGTTGAGAAAATCTTACACGTTTTTCGTAATAATAAGACAATCTCGAAATATAGTAATTCGGTTTATAAATAAAAATGGCGACCAAACGAGTAACTTCTGATATTGATAATACTGTCAAAACACATCTCAAACAGAGTTATATTTCAGTGACAGTTTAATTTTTCAACGTTAACTTACGTAATAAATAAAATGCGGAGAAAATCTCAAAATCTAAGAACTTTAACAATCATTAATAGCACTTTAAATCCTCACAATAAAAAACCAATTTTCACGAAATGGACGATGACAGGAATGGAGCATTCATTTCATGACGTCGATTCCAGTTCAACAGTACTTTCTTTTTGCACAATTGGGTTACATAGAAGAACAAAACTTCTTTGGTGGGGAGATAGAGATCTTGTAACGAAAAAACAACCCGTTCGAATAGGCAATTTGTAACTATTATTTAGCGACTCTAGCGGATACTTTGAAAAACGAAATTTTTGTTTTTGAGCTTTTTAAGTTGCCTACGTTGTTAAATAACGGTGTTCGCGTAATTGAAAAATTTTCAATATAAAAATTTAAGTAATAAAAATCAAATTAAAAACGAAATGTATTCAAATATTATAAATTTACAAGTAATTAAACATACATTTGACAAAACAAGCACTGTTTTATCAATTAACTTTCTCTTGGTAGTTGGTATAACGGATGATGTAGAATCGACTGAGAAAATTTACTTGAAAATTCGAACGATCGTCATAAATTTGTGGTGAAAATATGAAACAATATACAAATTGTATTTTAAAAGTAGATGAACAAAAATTATGAAACATTGTAATATTATTTCATAACGGCTTCCGAAAGTTACTCAACGAAAAATCAGTCCTCAATACAATCCAAAACGTTGGACATTTTAAATCATTTGGAAAAATTAACAAAAAATTACAGATCATTTTCTCACAATTCTTTAAATAGTAATAGGTTAAAAAATATAAAATTCATTAGAATGATAATGGATGATGAATAAAACTTTTGCGACAGGTTCACGCAAGTCGATATGATTAAATTTCCAACTTCAATATACAGTACTAATTTGGTAAAGGGAACGTCAGGGTGCATGCATGCAAGTAAATTAATTTAGTATCAGTGTAAATTGATAGTACCATCTTTGAAAAATACCGCTATCACACCTCCAAAATGAATTCATGAACAGCCTCAATTACATAATTAGTGACACTTATGTACATATCTTTCGTCAACTAATGGTGGATATACTATAATTACTTTGAGATTTCCCGCAAGTATGACTCATACACCTCAATATACTTACTTACGAAAACGAATACATACTTCCGTTTTCCTGAAAATGTCTCACTTTCGACGAAACGGTGAACGTCATAGGGCACCTTACAACTGGTTTTTTAGAACTCGCATTGCATATTGGAAAAATCTGAAAACAGCTTCAACGAATCATACACACCACGCCGCCGTTGTCTAGAAGTGATAAAAACGTTGAAACGGTAGTTCAGTTTAGTCAGTTTAATGTAAAACGCGGTGAAAGGTGGTCATTTATACGATGTACGTGATATAGCGAAAATTTCGTACATGTTCGAAGTTTTATAACAAGTCGAGTTTTTCCAATAACTGATTTATAACACCGGTTCGTTTAATTTTTGCTTGTATGATTCATATCGATGGAATTTTTTTTTTGAATACTTGAAAAATTTGTACTTATTGGAAATTAATGACTATTGTGATACATCCGGCGTTATTTGAATTACAACGAGATTCATTTGTATAAAATGATACAAATACTTTTCGAATTTGGTGTACGATAAGTGTTGAATTTTGGTTGAAAATGCGCTTCGCGTTATGGACTTTTTGTTTAATTATCACAGAAAATTTTCTCCATTATAACACCTATTCTTTAAATGATTTTCCGCAAGTTACCGGTTACGATGATCGTCAGAAATATTCCGAATTGGAGAATTATAGAGATGAAGAGACCAAAATTAATAAGAAATTAAATGAATTTACGTCGCAGCAAGGCATACCTACCAACGAATACATCGAAAATTATTCTCAGAAGCCGCTGTTACGTCATCTTCACAAGAAAAATCACCATAAGGGCGAAAAAAGGCCACAATCACATAATTACCACAAAAATGAAGTTAGGCCTGAAAAGGAATCAAAATGGGTAAGTTTTTTAAACATTTTTTTAAGAATAAAATGATTTTGTATAATATACCTAATGGTTTCGGTTAAAATTTAATAAATCTCGAAAAAATACCGATTCAGAAATACCCGACAATGTGTCGCTTTTTCCATCATTGTAGATCCATTTCGGTTTCTATAATTCATCAAATACGTCGAAATTCATCTAGTATAAGCCTATACTAAACTCTTCGATAAATAGTTTAGTGTACCCGGTATTCAACTCGTAGACGTGAAAAATAAACAAACCCAGAGATACCGAATATAATCATAACGAAGAAATTGGTTTGGAAGTAGAATGAGATTCGAATCGAGCCTATGAAACATAACTTTAAACTAGCACATTACAGAAAAAAAAAACTTGAATAAAAATCATACAAACTTATCTTTTTCCATAATTCCATAACCATTACAAAGTTTTCTCAAAATTGAGACTATTTTCTGAAAGAAACACGTACGAAACTTTTCGCGAATTGATCAAGTGATTCAAAATCGATGATATGTAAATTCGCAAATCTAGTGAATTTTATGCATGTTTCTTTATCATATCCGCTTGAATAACATTTAATCATCTACCTATTATGCATTTTTTTTTAAACCGACGCACATTCATCAACACGAAGCATCTATATTTAATCGTCTGGTAAACATGCATACTCAGTTTTTCTTTTGACTGTTTATTTAATTGTCAAGAAATCTTACCTTTCGATTAGAATAACTCGTTGGACGTTTTCAGACGTTAATGTCCTGTATTTATTCGCAGATAAGCGCATTCTTCATTTCCTACAAGGAAAAAATGCATCAGTCAAATGAGTAATGAAAAATGTTTTCATTAAAATAATAAATCTTGATAATACGCTAAAATTAAAGCTCGCGCATGAGATTTTTTAAGAATATTGAAAATTCTCGATATCAGCACTGTTTGCATTTGTAACCAATTTTTAGATGACGTAATCGCTTTACGATCATGCAACACTTTGAAAACGTCCAAAAAATCAATTGAAAAAAAAATGCAAAACTATAAAAATAAATTAAAAATAGAACGTCTCCAAGATACTTATACACAAGTTTCTGTTAGTCGGATTTTGTTAGAGATACTTATTAAATAAATGATGTAACGTGGCCGTAATATTTTGTTTAAATTAACATACTAAAGTACAAGAAAAAATTCACGAGTAATTAACGCGTACGGTGGCGTTTATAAAATACCACAATTTTTTTCGCGAAGTAGGAACCCGTTGGCTATCCGCCATGATTGCATTTTTTTTACGGTCGCGTTTAAAAGATGAGACGTCGTTCGCGCGGAACCTTGTCAATTTCATCAATTTAAAATTACGATTA
Organism: Maconellicoccus hirsutus; assembly: GCA_003261595.1. Classification (NCBI taxonomy): domain Eukaryota; kingdom Metazoa; phylum Arthropoda; class Insecta; order Hemiptera; family Pseudococcidae; genus Maconellicoccus; species Maconellicoccus hirsutus. The sequence continues at coordinate 6,973 of QBDW01002987.1, read as the reverse complement.
CAGTTAATGACTTTTCAACACATTGCAAAACTAAACTTTAAATAAACTTTCATGCGAGACGTGGGCAAGGAAATTTATATTTTTAAACACTTCTTCAACTCTTCTATTATAACGAGCTCTTACAAAATTAGTTTAACCGCAGATTTGCAATAAACTATTCTGCTTAAGTACATATGTCATAAAAGGTCTGAATAAATCAACTAGATCAATGAATTTGAAAAAAAAAACAACGAGTTGGTATAAATGTTAATAACTTTGTAATACGAACCGCTAATGTGGTTCATTCTAGTCGACAATTTTAGCAAAAATAATCACTCTTCGTTAACGTTTACGGTAAATGATATTTGGGTTTTGGACGCTATCAATTTTCTTCCTTTCATCGACATCGTGATAATACAAATTATTACTTAGAAGTGAGATAAATTTAGCACGCGAATTCGAACTTTTACCGTGTTTTCATACAGATGCAAATTTCTACGTAAATAATCTAAATTAGAACGCGTCGCAGACAGAACATATTTACAACGAACCTGTTTGTTGATATAATTTTTAATGCATTTCGCATGCAATTAACAATGTTGCGAACTTGGAGATTTATCGACGTCATATTTCGACCACCTTTTTCTTGATGACGAAAACCAGTTTGGTATTTTTAAACGGCGTATAGGGTGTTATAAAATTTTTTTTGCATATTGGAAATGTTGGTATTACTGGTCCAGAGAAACAAAAAATGTTATGTATACACACATAATTATGGCTTATTAGTTCATGGAAGAGAGAAAAGTGTACTTGAACATTTGAGTACGCTGGTTTCGTGTTGAACGTGTTAAACAAAGTATCTACAATTTTTTTGTTGGAAGTTGAAATCAGAGGCGCATTGTGTCTATATTTAAATTTTCAGTAGAATACGTTGAATAGAAGTGATTTTGTAGCGATTTTCAAAGTTTTAAACAAGTACACCTTTTTTTAAAACAGATTCCACTGAAGTACACTTTTCTTTCTTCCATGAACAGATAGATTATATGTGTACATAACGTTTTTTGTTCCTCTTGACTAGTACTGCCTGCGGTTTCGATATGCAAAATACTTTTTGATACACCCGGTACGCATCAGCACTTATCTATCACGGATACCTCCATTTACATCGTGGAAGATTATCAATTTACACATTTCGGTTTGAAATTTCGCCTACAACCATATTTAGGTAATATCAAGCTCTTCTTTAGACATTCGATTATTCGTTAAGGTAAAAGAAGATATGGGTATCGGGTACAGATTACTTCACGCCTTTGTGTATCCAACAACTATCAAATCTCGGTACAAGTTTGACTTCGTGTTGATACGTATTGCCTTGATTAGAACCGATTGGCTTGATTTGCATAAGCACGAATTATTTTCCAAGCCTACAACAAAGGTTAAGAGTAATTAAACTTTATCAATTTACAATTAGTGGTGAATCGCTGCCAAAGGGAAATTTATCGTTTCTTGTGAAAGTGAATTTTTAAACAGGAAAAAATTAAATAAATGCGTGTAACACGCGTTTAATACGAGTTTATCGACATAATGTCAAAAATCAATTGCATACGATGCAAATGCGTTGTTTGTAATGTAGTAATGGCCAAAATCGAAAGTTCAATTTAAATAGATAAGATCGTATATAACGGTGTAATACCTAGCGCACGTCAAGTTTTGTCCGATGTATAAGAATACACGATTTAACGACTGCGAAATTTTTTCATAAAAAATTATCGAATCAAAGAAGTAATATACTCACTAAAAACCTATAAATATTGATAAAATAACCTCTAAAGCGGTAAACACGGCTCGTTGCAATGCCAATCGTTTATCTGTACGCGAATAACGTTTTCAACGTACGAGTATGATAATTATTCAATGGTTCACGCCGGTTCGATGTGGTGTAGGTGCCGTAAGCCTGGTGTAATAATGTAATCAAATTAAACACACGTAATTATCATGTCGATTATTTCATCTCACTTAAGTTTATATGCCTACATCAACGAATACAATAAACAAACCTGGCACTACAGCACTGTCACTATTTGAAATGATAGAAAAAAAAAACAAAAAAAAGTACATTTGTAAATTAAAAAACTGGCACACTAGGTCGTGTCTATGGATGTTAGAGGCTCTTTCGTAAGATCATTTTTGTGGCCATATGCCTATGGAAGTATCACGATTTCGGTAATACAACGCGGCGGCGAGAATGATTAATTAATAATTAATCGTTAACGATACACGTCGTTCAAACATGTCGAGAAAGAAAAGCTACAAACCACGTGTATCGTTGAACTCGTGTCAGGATACACGCAAATGTGGGAGACGACCGTGGAATCCGCATGGAAGTATAATGGATTCAAATTAGGACAACTTACGATTCGTCGCTAGTCACGAGAATTGAAATTACGTATGTGTTAATGCGTCGGTTTGCTTGCCAATATGTAATGTACATTGTAACCGATTCCTTCGGTATTTTTAGATGATGAAATTTTTATTACCGTGTAGTAAGGTAGTTGAATCTGATCACGCGGAAGTATCGAGTACCTGTTGCCGAATTTCCCCTATTTAAGCATCAACCCTCGAGCGGTTTAAAAACGTCTGGTATAACCGCTAATTCAGCGTTTAACCAGAAGAGTCTTGAATGCGATGCAAACTCGATTATCGCTTCGAGATATGAATTTTTGCACGAGTATTTCAAGCGCAGATCGTGCAGGTGCACGTATCCACCGAAGAGATAAGTTCGGGTTATAAATCAATGAAACACCATTTACGAATAATTGCGCCTTAATAAACGCGAACCTTCAATTAAAATTAACAAACAATTGAAACAGAAGTAACGAGATTAATGTAACGTTTAAGTATACGTCGCCGTTGATAACTTTTTCAAACAAAGTATACGAAAAAAAAAACGTCCTTGAACCACGTGTCTAATTAATTTTCGTCTAACGACATAACGGCACCTATGTGCAACCCGAAGAATAAAGAGTGAAAATAATTCGAATTTTATTACCAATGCGTCATTTTTTCAGTTATATCCGATAAAAATACGCATTGATAATATACCCTGCGGTGACTCGAAAAGGTGAACATACTTAACACTTCATTAAAAATCTGCGCGAAGTTTACAGTTTCAGTAATAAAATGTACATACAATCTACTTGTATCTGTATCTATCACAGAATCGTAACTATGCGAATGCATATTAAATATGAGTCATATTTCATAGTTTGTTTACGTTATCGGCATAAACACTTACTTCCGAAATTCTTTTACAATGTGCATCGTAGAAACCAAATTAAAAACCATTGAAAAAATTCAGTTTTTCATCAAAAATACATCCTTGTCTTCCGCCTCGAATCGCATTCGCTTATCTGCAATATACTCACTCTTTCATTTCCGTTTTGTCTTATTGGTTATTGTACGTAGGTAAAAATTAAGTTAAATTATAATTATTTCACGTCTATGCCTTGTTCGCTAGACTTGACGACCGTAGATTTCAATTTTCGCTCATTAATTACTCAGCTCGTTAATTACTACTTACGGAGGATACTTCGATGAGTATCAGTAACTGGAGGATTTAACGACCTTCTTCGTAGAAACCGGTAGCTTAATACGTCTGCGGTCTTTCTTTGAGTACTGAAACAAATCGAGATGGAAAACAAGCCTTCGCGAATATTTTGAAAAAGTCTTACACAACGAAATTCAGTGATTTGTTTCATCAACGGTTAGTACATGTATCAATAATGTATAGCAAATGCGATAGAACTAGAATGCAAAATGTTAGCTGCTATCTTCTTCCAGTTCTGAAACAATTCGAGATGAAAAAGAAGCCTCGAATAATTTGAAAAAGTCTTACGTGACGAAATTTGACGACTTGTTTCGTATAAATTGAGTATCAACGAAAGTAAAATGTTAGGTTCTATATAATGAGCTTATCTACATCTATTGTCTACCGGAATTTCAATTTTCTCGATGATGAACGACGATGCTAATCTGCTGTAATGCACAAAAAATTCATCAATCATTTACGGCATAAGCTGGGATACCATACTCACGCAAACATATTTAGGCACGAAGTTTCCAAAATCTTGGAAATCTTTCATCAAATGCTGCGTTCATATTGACGAGATTGACGTCGGTATCATCACGAAATTGGAAAAAACAACACCTTACTGATACGTTAGAGGAACACTAGGTAAAAATTGCACATTAACGTATTTCGCGATTTAAAGTTTAAAAATGTCGGTTTAAACGAAATGTTTAATAATGTTGCGCAAGGTCACAGCTCACAGGTGACGTGACATCTTAACAATAGTAACGCCATATGATAGAACACCCGTTGAGTAGGGGCGTGTTCTTAAATCAGCATCAACTAAACTTTAAACTTCTACTAATTAGAAGGTTTAAACTCGAAATATTTGTAAAAATGTGAGATAAATTGCATCTAGGATGATGCACATCGTTTAATCTTCGTGGAGTAGTGCAAGTGAAGTTCACATTTCCGCGTAAATTTCGTGTATTTGATCAAGTAATGATAACAACGTGCTTAATCATTGCGATGGTAATCTGTATTATAATTTGTGATTGGGATAAATGATAAATGTGTTAAATCGTTAATCGTTACTTACCTCGTTGTATAACTATTCCAACAGAAACGATTTTTTCATCATGGCAGAGCATCTCTCATTATCAGTATTCAGTAAGTACTTACCAGATTTAAAGCTACCGTATTGCTTCTGTCATGTCGTATTACGAAATTAAGATATTTTAACAAATACGATTATCGTATACGTACGGAAACATATTGTGCAGTAAAACAGAAGTAATATTAGTTGAAATAATTTCATTGTACTTGAACAGCTTTAAATGCAGCTTACTGTCAACGTCGTGTTGGGTATGCCTTGAAAACAAAGCATAAATGTGTTCTTTTTATTACTTTTTACTAGCTGTTTTACACTTTTACTCAGCGGTGCTATAAATTAACGAAGTGTATGTGTGTTTCTGTTGAGTACTCGTTTGTCTAGAACTAGATTCACAGCAGCAACCTCACGGTGAGTTCTTTTCAAGACGTATATCATCTTATATAATCATCCAAACGCGTTGGTATTTTGCAAAAATAATTGAAATTCATTGTTTTAGGTGTATTTGTTTACCTGGACGCACGTGCACATAATGAGATCAAGTGAAACAAAAAGTATACACGCTGTTCCGCTTCTTTCGCATCTTTATTATAACATCAATGATGTTTGCCAGCTTCAAAAAATTAATTCGCTGGATCGTTTATCGTGTTGGCTATATGGCTTTTGTAATGCAATTTTGATAATTAATCGTACGCCGACGTATAATCTAGTCGAGATTTGCTATTTATATAGCAGTTAACGGGGCTAAAAATATTACAAAGTGATGATTTTAGAAGTAATTTTTTACTTGTAAGTAGATCGCGTATCTCAACTTTGAAATCTGCTAAGGAAAGTTGAAATATGGTTGCGTGATACGCCAAATTCGCCAAATACGAATTTGGATACGTTATTTTTTTTTATATCGATAGTTTTATCGAACTCACGCACCCAGATGTACGTTGTATCGTTTCCGTATACATTTTTTTTCCGTCGATCACAAAACAATGATGCTTTTGAAGATTAAAAACACATGTTTGGGTTCCGTAATAGTCGTAAATCTTACGCCGCGACACGTGCACGTCTATGACCTATTCGCAAAAATAACTGTGTTTAGGATGCATCGTCGAGTTGCACTTTTTTACCGAAATTTTACGTTTGGTTGTACTCCAAAAAAAACACAAGCCACTTAAATCAATTAAGATGTGTTATGTCATTTATCGGTGTTTCCACTTGTAGTGATTAAATATGTACAAAGTATTTTAGCTAATTCACTCGAGTTCGTTGTAAAGTTTATTCCAATGAGTCACGATTCTGGACCGAATATTTTTTTAAAAGAGGTTTGAATTTTAATATTAATCAATTTTAACGTTTCAAGGTTTCAATCAAGGTTGAAAAATTTTTTTCGCAGTTCCAAACATACCTACTTAAAGGTAACACTGATTTGCGCCCCCAGACAATAATTATGACAAATTATCGAACTTATTTTTTGTTTTTAGCTGAAAATTTTTTGTTAAAATGAACATAATAGATTTATTTTGAAAGCAATTTTAAACATTTCGAAATGTTTATTCATTAGTTTGGAATTCTTTATTTTGGAGTTTTAATTTCGTCATCTTTTCGATTGAGTTTTGGAAGAAATAACGATTTTGTCCATTTGGCTGGGTACTTTTGATTGTTGTAATAATATTATTTTGTGTCGTTCTAAAATTTCAATGAAACGAAAAAAATTACGCTTCGTATTTTTTTATTAAGTTAAAGATTAAACAAGAAGTTACGTAACAAAAAAATAAAAATTGATGAACCTCGATTACGAAAAAAAAAAAAGAAACTGATGCATTATTAATGAATTCGGAAAAATCGAAGTTTAATATAAAGCCGATTTTTTAACCGTACCCTCGAGCAAATCGACCTATTTTTAGGGTTGTCGGCAAAATAAGCTTGAAAATTTTCTCGTATTTTTACGATCACGGTGGTATTAGGTCAAGCGTCGCATAAAGAATCAACTTTAACCACCGATACCTGCAGCACGAGAACTAAAATTATTCAAGAATTCGTCTCGTCGAAATAGCCTTTGAAAATAATTTTCACGGTGTATTTGTTTCCAATATTGCGTTAATTATTCTTTCAGCCCCGAAAGGTGTACTCGTGCTGTGAAGAGAAGTCATATTTTATGGTTGAATTTCGAAGACATCGGTCAAAAAAACAATTTCGTCGTGAGATCTCGCCAATTCTCTCGCTTTGATGTGTGTTCGTTGTTCTAGGCAACGTGTTTTTTTAATGCAGAACAATGAATCGCGCCTTTTCAAAACAAATCGCTGAATGAAATCGAGAAGTAA
>QBDW01002980.1:0-19372 GCA_003261595.1 Maconellicoccus hirsutus | reverse complement strand
GACCCCCTCGTAGAATGCGCCTCACATGAGACGTATAGAACCGGTGGATTTTTTTCGCTATCACCCCCCGATCAAAAATAAAAGGTACCGTGCAGGACTTCTGAGACACACTGTATAATTTCAGTGTGCGTCTGTTAGTCCTTTAAAAACGTAAAAACCAGTGAACTAATAACAGTAATATTTGCACCATACATTGGTCTCATACTGTGGAATGTTTATGGCCAACAACCTGTTGCATAAGTTAATTAGTCTTTGAGTAATTAAACTTCAAAGTTGAGGTGCATGTGTGTTCACATGTACATTGTGTATTGCTGTATATGTTGAGCAGCTGATTGCTGATGAAATTCGAATGTATTTTATGACGTTCCTAGCGGTAAAAGTAGGTACTACTATTGACAAACGTGAAAAGTATGATTATTTCAGTGATATTATTTTTGCAAAATAAGTTTACTAAATTTTCTAGAGGCAGGACGAAGTCTGCCGGTTTGGCTAGTATTATGTATATTTTTTGCATCGCGACTCCTGGAACCAACCAAGAGGTGGTTTTTCCGTTAAATGGAGAAAAACACCGTGAATCTGTTAATTGTCACAGATGTCGGAAAAGTTGCCTAGTTCGGCTGGAATTCCTGTAACTTAAGAAGTAACCTACATATAAGGTGGGATATAGGCAATTTATTAGACTCGGGTATAACGATAACGTTTTTTGGTTCAATTAATCAGAACACACAGTAGTTTTTTTCCAAATATCAAGTACCTAGCTTCCTTTCTTGTTTTTTTTTTACTGGCAGAAAATTCGACGAAATATTCGAAATCGCGAAGGTAAACGGAAACGTGAAAGTTCATCCTTGGAAATTTGAATTCGCGTTTGGCGAAGTGAAAAAAAATATAATTTGTAAAAAATTAAATAAAGCAACGAATATTCGAAAGGTACCACGGTAATAAATTCCGGGCGCGAATTCACCGGGGAAATTCGCATTGTAATTTTGTAGCATTTTTATTGTTTTTATTTGACCCCAGATTAGAGCGTAGCTTTCCAATTAGAAATTATCAGACGTTTCACAAGTGGTTGGTAAAATTGCGTCGTGATGTCGTTTAAATGGTAATTGAAACCTTGGCAAATATGTTAACCGTTGTATAAACTTTTGATGAAAGGATACGACGTCGAGGTACTTATGAATGTCAAGCAATTTTAAAGCCGGTAAGACGAATAGTCGAGATGTGTCATTTTCATGCCGACGGCGGCAGCCGCCGCGGCGCTGTTTCGAAACCGTAAAATTGTTGCGAAATAAGCATAACTTAGCGGTATGAAGGCGCCGTATAATGTACAAAACTAATGATACCGTGTTGTATTCCGAATTGGTGTTTATTTCGACGGCAATTTCATCAGAGATGTTTCACTTAATTGCTCCTACGTGTATCGTGATGGTCTTCGGTGTTTGTTTGAAAGCAATCGAACGAGGAAAAATTCCAAGTACTTCCTCGACTGTATCAAAACGAATTTAATGAAATTGCCGGTAATGAAATAAACGACTTTGAAATGTTATGTAAATTATAGGCGCGGTTACGTGAAAAAGAACCTCTCGATTCGTTAAGTTTTCGCGTTCAGGTGATGACTTGATCGTCTTTTTTGCTTCTTTTTAATTGTGGGAAATGTGAAGGGAAAATGTTTGATTTTTGTTTTAATTTTTGAAGTTTTTCTTTTTTGAATTTTAAACCAAATTTATTTGGGATTTTACTCTAAATTTGGAAAAAAAATGTTTATAACAATTTTCGAGGATTTTTGAAAATTACTTGTCCCCAAAGTTCTTCCATGCTGTTTTTTTATTGGCTGGGGCTTGAGTTTTTTCAATTGATCTCAACTTGTATTCATAAGTTTCTCGAGTCTGTTGAAATTTCAGGTTTCAGAGCTTCAACACTTTTTTTGATTTGTAAATCAATACAAATTGAAGCGGTTCGAAAAACGACGACGAAAAAATTATCTAATTCTTTTCATTTTTCAACTCGACTGAAGACGTTTTCTCAGAAAAAACCCAACACTCGAGCCTGTTTTTAAATCTACTCAATAGTTAGCTTTCTTTTCTCAAGTCCGTCTGCGAGCTCTGAAACAATAGGAAAAAAACCTTCATCTGGCAATTCACCTTCATTTATATTTAATTACATTATTCGGCAAAGTGTCTCGTTATTGTTTTCGTGTTCGATTTTCATTTTTAATTTAATCGACGCGACACGAAAAACCGTATTCGAGACACGAGAACGAACGAGGGGTAAAAAAAGACTGTCGGAAATCCCCGCGCTTCGGGTGTAAACGTGCTTCGCAGGTTCAGTTTCACGTCCAAGTACGCAAAGCAATAAACCAAAGGCCAAATCTCGTTTCAATTTTGTAAATTACCGCTCGCACACACAAATTCACGAGTTTAGGAGCAAGGGTATACGTTCGCTCAACCTAAAACACTCATCAACATTTACACTCTGCGAGCTAATTTCATTTCTTTTCGTACACCGTGTAGTTCGGGCCTTCGGCACATAAAAACCGCCGTAAAAAATGCGCGGCATTTTTATTGGAATTTGAGATTAAATTTTATAAGCAATCGCCGAGTAGAGGGAAGCTTTTCTTTGATTAAATTTTATTACCAGTTTCGCTAATAATATCTGCGAGCTTTATTATTTGTTCGCGTAGACGTGGGATGTTGTTTGGCGCTGTAAAAATGTGCCGTTTAAATGCGAAATTTGCAACATGTTTCGAAGGTTTGTTTTTTTTAGGGGGAGGGGAGAATTCGCGTTAAATATTTACATGAGAAGTGATCGTGGCTGCGAACAGTTCACGGTGTTGAAAGCAATTGAAGGTATGGTTTTAAAAACTTGTTGAATTTTTGGTTATATTTGGCTCGCAATTCGATAAGCTTTTTGAATTGAATATTCATCGGGAAAACTTTTCAACGTATATCAATTTCTATTGACGTGGCTCAGCACGATATGTATTTTATATCGCCGAAGTGATCAAAAATTGAGAGCTTTTGTGGGCATATAAAAATAGGTATTTTTAGAAAATATCATTCGCGAGTATTTTGTGCCGAAGAAATAATACGATTACATGTGATTACATCGGTGTAATGAACTTTCATCGACGTATAATTTTTACGTCGATAGATTTTGGTATTTTGCGAGAGCGTTTTGTTGTGATGAGAGAATTGAGCGTGGTTTTTGCTGAAATCGCGTTTTATTTAGCAGACGCAGAAATGACGTATTTTTTCGTATGTTTGGAGTATTCGTGCGAGAGAACGCGGTTTCTATGGCGTTGATGAACTGCTAGACTACGTCGAGAATGATTTATGCTGTTAACGTCTTGGAATGTCAGCGTCACGTAGCGCGTGGACGATCTCGGCCAAATGAAAATTATGCGGTTGCGTTGAGCCTATGGATAAACTTGAGTTTTCTATGGTGAGAAATAAGGAACAAGATCAACGATCTAGCGACCATTTTATTCAATGTGAATATGAAACAATTTGAATTAAATTTTTCAGTTTCCATGCATCGTTTCGATTCGATATTTCATTTGTTTTTTAATTGAATTTTGATTTTTTGATCTTGATATTTCGACCTTGACAATTGAATATCGACGTTCTGATTTCGATATTTCGAGTTTAATAATGAAATTTTGATATTTCGATTTCGATATTTCAATTTAAATATTTAAATTTCGATTTTTCAATTTTGATGTTTCGATTTTGACATCTCGATTTTGATATTTGAATTTCGATTTTTCGATTTCAATATTTCGACTTTGATATTTGAATTCCAATGTTCCGATTTTTATATTTTAATTTCAATTTTTCGATAATTGAACTTCGATGTTTCGATTTTGATATTTTGATTTGGCAATTGAGTTTCGATGTTTTGATTTCGATATTTCGATTTTAATTTTCAATATTTCAATTTTGATTTTTCAATTTCGATATTTCAATTTAAACATTTGAATTTTGATATTTCAATTTCGATGCTTGAATTTTGATTTTTCAAATTTCGATATTTCGATTTTAATGATTAAATTTCGATGTTTCGGTTTCGATATTTCGATTTCTACCTTATGGTTCTAACAAGTACGTATTTTTGGTAATTTGACACTTGAACTTCGGTGTTTTGATTTTGATAGTTCGATCTTGGTATTTCGATTTCGACATTTTGATTCTAATATTGTTTTTTTCTATTTTGATCTTAATATTTGGGTTTTATTGTCTTGATTTCAATATTTCAACTGAGGTTTCTCGTCATCAACATTGTATTTACTGAACCAACTTTATTGTTTACTTCGACAATGATCTAGGAGACTGCACAATGATCTCCAAAAATTACTCGTCTACTGCGTGAAATTTCATATCTTAGATTAAAATCGAAATTTTGCATCTCCTACAATTCCACTTCGAAAGACCTTTGCATAGGTGAACGACGAAATCTCAAAGTACAGAATTCCCTCTCAATAACGAAACCATGACAAAGAATACCGTTGCGTCATTGCGGGAAGAAAAACATGTAAATTATCATTTTGATAGTAACAAGAAAAAGTACATGGATGCTAACACATAATTAAAGATTCTTCGGTCGTTTTTCAAACGATAGAAGACCATGGCAAGAAAGCAAGAAGTCGTTAAAGGGCATCAAGCTATGGACACGTTGCTAGCACGAAAGAGGGTTATTGGCCATTACGCCATCTGCTACATCGCCATATGGTCTTCTGCCGTTATTTCGAAATATATTCCCGCTACACCCTTCAATATTGATTACCGAGGGCAAACTAGGGCTCTCCTCGTGACACTTTTCTATATTAGCCGAGAAAACTTTACGTCCTTAAATGACTTTCCACTATATTTATATTGCACTTACATCGCTTAACGTCCGATCCTTCTCCGGATAATAATTTTAAAGATCGACTTTATACGTAACAAAACTTCGTTCCGGATACTAAAAACGGTCCGTACTTTTGTGGCACTTAGCTTTAAACGAAATCAAAATACTGTTATATATTAACCTTTTAATAAAACGAATTACCTTTTTAGCTACACCGTACTCGTGTCTTGATCCGTTTCTCAGTGGCCAACCGTCAAAAAGGAAATACCCGTAATCTCTTCCAACTCTAGTAACTTTTCTTATCTCGGTGTTTGCTTCCCGAAAATCGAACATTTAAATTTACTATACTCGTAATTAAATCGTACGCCGGTTCGCAAAACTTATACGCCGTGGATCAGTCCACTTTACATTTTGCAATCCGTTGGCTTTTAGGCTGATAAACTTTACACAATTCCTACGTTGAGGTAAACCTTAAACAACGCTGAAGTCGAGCTGGATTTTCATTTGTATTACAACCGGATTTTACTTAAAATTTTCAAAACTTCGTCTAAATCGATAAATTAGTTTCAATACAGCGAAAAGCTCGAAAGGATTATTTATATAACCATTAGTCCGCCATTGCAAATCATCAAGGTCATTTTAATTACCTTCTTGTAATTGATTTCACGTCTCGAGTTTAACCAAAAAGGTCTCTTACAAATCGCCCCAATTAAACAACTCGTCGATTGAACTCCTCAAAATAGGGGAAGTCAATTTTAAGCTCTGCAAACCACACGAGTATGGTTTCTTCAAAAAGAAGGGGAAAAGGTGAAAGATCGACACCCTTATGTCACAGCATGGTACTTCATAATGGACCGTTTTAATAGGAAAATCCGCCCGAAAACCAAACCATTAAAAAGCCGCATCAAAATATCATTTTTCATCTTTCCAAAGAGCCAACCGCAAATCGCAAGTTTTCCTTCGCACTACATCAAAAACAAGTATAAAAATTCTCGTATTATTACCTCATACGCGCACGTGTTAACATACATTTTAAGTCTCTCGTACCAACTCCGCGCCTTTCATTTTGCACCTTTAACGCAAAGGGGAGCCTTTTCAACATCCGAGAAAAACACAAAAACACCGAAACAATAAAAAGAAAAATAATGCACGTATCAGCAACAAGTAGATAAAAAGCGAATTTAATAGCTTTACAAACCTCATTCAGGGCGCGACCTCCTGAGTGGTGCGATTTCAGCACCGGATTTTCGTCGAATTGCCAAACAAAATTGGTGAGATTTTCCAATATCTAAATGTCGTGCTTTTCCTCGTTTAGTTAGAAATTTGATATCGAGGAAAAAATTTTACATATTTGTCATAAATGAGATGAAAATTTTCTTGGGTTTTTCGCTTGAGATGGTTTTTAATTTTTCCTGCCTCTTTGTGCTATTTTCAATTTTATTTTCAAAAAGAAATATCCCAGAAAAACGTAAAATATGGATTGATGATCAAAAAATAAAAATTCGTGTTAGATAGTACACAACTCGGATACAATTGGAAAAACCAAAAAGATCTCACTACAATCGTTACTCATCAGTCATCATCATCGATCTTCAAGAGTTTATGCAACGATGTCATCAAATATGTTTGTCCAGTAATAAATCAAATAAATTAATAAAGTTGAAAAAAAATTGAATCTGAGTTTCACTCTGGAGGGAGTAGGGGATCGAGACCAGAATGTAATACGATTTTCTAACAAAATTTAGTGGAAGAGGAGGGTGGTGTAAAATTTTTATTTCGCGGTAATCGGAAGAAAATGTTTAAATAATTGTTTTTTTTAATTTAAATTTCATTGGGGAGGGGGGGTCAAGACCGAGACGTAATAAGGTTTTCAAAAAAAATGAACAATTACCCGAAAGAATCGAGGGCGAAAATTTATATACTTTAGCACAAAAATGTACAATTTTTATAATTTTTCTGGAGGGGACAATTTGCTGTAAAAATCATTGAAATCTTTGATAAAAAAATACAACTTGATGACAGAACCACAAATAATATCAGAGTTAGCAAAGAACTCATTTTTTAAAACATCGGAGGGGGGGGGGAACTTTCATATTTTTCAACATGGGGAGGGCATGTCCCTTTGTCTTTACAGGCTTGACCATGACACGAGTAAAGTCGTTGATCAATTCAAAGTTTTTTATTTTTTGGAGCAGTTCATCAACAAATTGATTCAACTACTAACCTCTTCCCCCCTCTTACGATCCTTCGAAAATCTTTGTCGAACAAGCAAAAATTTCACTTCATAGAAAAATCAAATTAACAATTAAAGATGCAAAATTAATGGTCCTAAAAATCATTTTACGAAAAAATTATAAGAAAAAAATTCACCAAGACATCTTTTATTATTTGAATACCTTTAATAAAAATATGTATCGCGAAATTGAAACAAAAAAAGGGATTTTCGTCTCGTCCAGGATGACAGGGTATCTGCGAAAATGGGAGAATTTCGAAATTCACCAATCGTCGTACGAACATCTCACTTATGGCGCTGGCTACGACAATTCGTAACCTTACATTTCGATTTTGATTCTTCTTGTGCGGGAAGAGGCAGCAAAAAAAGGGGGAAACGGTCGTCGTAAATTCTCCAACTATCGTATTCGTTCCGGTTCGTTTGAAAATGACGTAAAATTGCAAATATATTTTGCGAAAAGGTGGCACGAAGGTGAACGTCGGCGATTACGTTAATTTGTACGAGACGAAGCAGCGCTTAGCGTGTTAAAATCATCGAAGCGTCGCCGAAGAAATATATAAAAAATTCGTTTCTTAACTTGGATCAAGAAGGGATGAATCGGTTGTTACCCGAGATAATGATCGATTTGGGGAGAATTTCCGCTATTTTAGTATGCTCTACGAATAACGAAACGATTAGGAACGAAGAAAAACGAAACGAGTGGAAAATTAGCAAAGACATGAAAGGTGGAAATATCCGTTAACACCTTTTCAATTACCTGTCGTGTCGGTGAAACGAGGAAAAAAAGGAAAACCCCTGGTGTCTGGTGTAACGCGCTGAGACGTGTTATATTTCGAATGAAAGAACAAACGTTGAAACCTCGCAAAGCTATTCGATCAACAACGTGGAAAATGTCGTACTCGTTCGAACGAAAACAATAAAACTTTCTAACTTTAAAAAGAAGCAAAAGAACGCCCATCAAAGAAACGCAGTTTTACTTATGGTAACCGTGTTTCGCCAAATCAAATATTCCTATGTATAAGGCAAAATGTTACGAAAAGCGAAACTTACTAAGTATATATCGATGACGTAGAAGTCAACAACGCAAACGAGTAGAAGCGAAATTAGTGTGTATTTAATGTAAATAAGCGCCAAGAACTTACCATGCACGTCGATGCATCCGATTTGCTTTTTCATGACGTTCGTGTTGATTTGACACATATAGCAACCTCTATCAGATTCTTTAACTTGTCTGATATGTAATTGCCATGTGCTCCTGTTGTCGTGCGTGACGCTAATTCGCACGTTATGCGTTACCACTTTATCGTGCAATGTCAAAATTGTTTGATCTTCTGCCTTTAACCAGCCAACCTGCGAACATTTAATATTGATTAAAAGCCGCCGTCAAAAGGATCAAAAATACCTTAAGAGTTTCAAACGCAATGTCTTTTATTTGTGCGTACAAAAGGGGTTTCACGCAGGAATATTCCATTCATGCGAATTCGCCGAGTTTCCATTGAGTGCATCCGAAATACCGAACGATGTAGGCAACAGAAAATTCTCCCAATGGAAATTTCCTCGCGACTACGTTGACGGCAAAATTAAATTCCCCCGTTTTCGCGTGCGATATTTTCATTAATAATTTAAGTATCGATTGATTAAAAATTTTCATGTGCGAAAAGTTTCACATTCGTGGTAACACCTGGTGAAGTGATCATTTTTCACTTTACCTTTGACACTACATTTAATTTCGTCACAGTTTAGTTTTCAAGTCGAAGAAAAAAAAGTACCAATGCGGAGTCCTTAGTGACAAGAGATGAGAGGAAACATCGCCTTTTCTTAAAATTGATGAAATTTGGGTGTCAAAAGTAAAATGTTGAGGAATACTAATTTTAATCTTTCTGCACAACTTATGTGCAATTTTGAGCAATTACTGAACAATTTTAAACAATTTTAACATTTTGACAATTTTGTGCATTTTTAAGAAAGTAGACAAATTTTGATCTGTTATAAACTTTTTTAACACTTCAACAGTTTTTATGCAGTTTTGAGCAAATATTGAACAATCTTAACAACGTTTTGACAATTTTGTGGAATTTTAAAGAATTTTAAAGAAATCATTTTATCAATATTTTGACAATTTTTTTGAAATACTAATGAATATTGAGCAACTTTAAACAATTTTAATGCCATTTTGGTGATATTTGTGCAATTTCAAGTAAATTTCCCATCAATTTTTACGCTTTGCGTGTCTTTTATGCAATTTTGAGCAAATACTAAACAACTTTGAGCGATTTTAACAACACTTGGACAATGATTTTGTGCAATTTTAATTAATTTAAATGAATATATTGTGATTTAAATGAATTTACTAAGATGGAAGATGAGTTGGGCAATGTTTTTGAAAAATAATTATAAATCGTTATCTATGATCTAAGTTTAGGGTGGGGGTGAGCATCAAAAAGCGTTATTCTTCATCTTCACCGAAACATTCCTCAGCTCGAGATAACTTCGACGACAAAAACACAATCACTACACTCGTACACCGCAAAACATACAACTCGAAACCAACAATACTCATATCTTCAAACCAAACAATACGACGGTCACCGCTAAAACGCATACTTAACCAAATTTACCGACAAAGAATCGCAATCGCCACTCCAAAACGGCAAATCGTTCGCAATCATCCGAGTGTAACATTGTGGTTAGCCGAAACTGTCCCTTGAAGGGCTTTCTATAAGCGAAGTACTTTCGGCTTCCCTGTGCGGCTGTCTACTCTGAGTTGCGAGCGTTCCCAGGATAATTTCCTGGACCTGCAGTCTCGGCTGTGTAAACAGTTTGCATTTCTTCCCTCGTGTCGCGCGATTAATAACTGACGGTATTGTCAACGCGTCGTTGAATCCCAAGAAAGCTCGAGATGATGAAGAAATCCCTTCGGAGAAACTTTTCTTATGAATGAATCTTTTACGTTGAAAAACGGACATTCGGGCAATAATTTTTCAAAATTTATACGAAGAGAAATTACGATATTTAAAGTTTTGTTCTTTTTCTAAGCGACAAAAATTTTCATTTTTTAACTTTTTTATTAATCCTTATCGTTTACGTTGTTTAAATATTTACGCTGGATTTTTTTCACGCTTTGTATACATTTCATTTTTTTCGCTTTTTTTTGGTTTACCAGGTACTCCAAAATTAATTAAAAACGTAATAATAATTTTCATAGATTTAAAAAAAAAGGAAATTTATTACATTACTTCTGGCGCAGCGCGTTAAATAGTCTTACCACAAACTTAAAGTATTAAAAGTTTGTTAAACATGAAAGGGACCGCACTTATTTTATTTAATTCAACAAAGTATTTCATACTAAACTTCTGGAATAAAGTTTTAATAAAAGTTTTACTTAATACGTTCCTTATAAAGTCACTAGGCTTCGGTTTCGGTTTATAAATTTGAAGATTTTTGCTTTAAATATCTGCTGCATATTTTTATTATGTTTGTTTGTGTATTCGAAATATGTCTTTTATGTTTTCCGACGATTTATCTCAGACGAATACAAGTCGACTTTTTCGTATTCTTTTAATTTGACTACTTAGAATCTTCTCGGCGTGGAATTAAGTTTATGTATTTTGAAAGAGGTGAAAATCCACTTTTGTAAATTTATGTTTCTCTCAGAATTTCGCGAAAAACTTTTCCATCGTGAGCTATTTGAAAATTTATAATATTTACCATTCGTTTTCACTTTCTTGTTTCGCCAAGTTTTTTCGCTACTTATACGCTCAATTTTACACTAAATATTATTCGCGAGTATGGATCTGTTTGATGATTTAACACAATTCGGAGGATTTATTTAAACCGTTAATTGAATCGACATTGCGAAATATCCTCTCGTGAATAAAACAGAATATAAATTGCTCCTTTTTAAGACGTGTTTTTTTCTGCATTCAGGGACAATAAGAGATAAACTACAACGTGGGATTACTTGTCGTCTCGCTCGTGTAATTTTATGATTCAATTGTCCCTTTTCAATGTCAAATTTCTTAATCTATGATTTAAAATTTTTTCGAGTGAACAAAAAACTCGTAAAAATTTGTATACCTTTCAGCTTTAAAAAAGGCGAATTTTGAAATATTTTTTTTGCAAATGAAAAATTTTGATTTTCTCTAAAAAATTGGAACACGAAAGGAAGAAGTCACTTTTTCAAGGGGTTCAACAGACCTTACAAAAGAACCTTTTTAAGTAACTGGCTCGAATTTAAATGGGAGGTAGATTTTTGGAAAGAGCACGTCAAAAAACCCCCAAAACCAAAATTTCAACTAACCAAGTTGACTTTTTGATTTTTGGCGAATTTTTGAAAATTGAAAATTACGAAATTTCTATTAAAAATAGGGAATAAAATCACAAAAGTTAATTTAAAAAAATAATTTAAAATTACTCAAAAAATATTTTCCCCCTAATTCGGACCCGCCAAATGCGATTATCGTACTGTCAAGCCGTTCAGGAGCCTCTAGCGCGATTTTCATTTTTCTCCAGAAATTTCAAAATGCTCCAGAAGACGTCCATATGAGATTGAGCAGCTAAAAACTTGGTTTCATCTTGTTCTGGACCTATCCAACATACTTGACCACGTTTACAGAAAATTCCAACCAGTTACTTCGAGTGAGGTTTCTTGGAACAGCGTTTCTATGGTAAAATAATCATTACGAATTTAAAATGCTTGAATTAACGAAAAAAAGAGAATTTTTTTTAAACCCGTAAAAATTGCTTTATTATAGAAATGCTGTACCAGAAAAACTCACTCGAGGTGACTGGCTGGAATTTTCTGGAAATGTGATCAAGTCGGTTGGGTAGGTTGAGAATAAGAGGAAACAATGTTTTTCGCTGCCTGATCTCATACGGACGTCTTCTGGAGCATTTCGAAATTTCTGGAGAAAAATGAAAATCGCCCTGGAGGTTTCAGAACGGCTCAGCGACGCGATTTTCAGATTCTGAGGGTCTAATTCAGGAGAAATTATTTTTTGCGCGATTTCTAATCGTTTTTCCAGATCAACTTGTTTTTTTAATTCCCTATTTTCATTAGAAATCTTGTAATTTTTAATTTTCAAAAATTTGCCAAAAAATCGAAAAGTCACCTTGGGCAGCTGGAATTGTGGTGTTGGGGGTTTTTTGATATGCTCTTTCCAAAAATCCAATTCCCGTTCAAATCCGAGCGATAAAAACAAAAAAATTAAAAAAAAAGTAAAGTAAATAAAATCAAAAAATTTTAATTTCAGTTTTTATTTAACTGGCGCACATGATGTTGCCACTTTCTCAACATTTCCTTCGTCTCTTCAGAATTGAAAAAAACAAACGAAGCGAAAAAAAATTCTCTCCAAGATTACATAGATTTGTCAAACCAAAAAGGATACAGGTAGTGATTTTTACTCGAGTGAAAGGAAACTCGAATAAATGTTTTTCGGCTTTTGATTTTACCTTCCAACGGTTTTTTTTTTCGGTCGGCAATCAAATAAATTTTTAAGATGAAATTTCTTAACGTAATCGAACGAATAGATTGAAAAACACGAAACGTCGAATCTAATATTTAACTTTACGTGTTTTTATTTACTTTTTTTTTTCGATTTATAAAAATAATTTTGTTTTAGTTGTTTTTTTATATTCGAGAAGTTTACATTTAAAAATTATACGGTTAATTGTATTAAATTCGAGTTTATTTTAGCCTGCGTTTTCCCTCATTTAAATAGTGGAACTTGAAGGTTTAAAAAATTCGTGGCTTGTGTAAAAGTTATATAAATATTAGTTAATTTTTTATTTAAAAAAAGATTTTTTTTATCTGAACTAACCAAACGTGCGAAATTACACGCGGTTAAAAGTGGCCGAAGAATGTTAATATTTTTATTTTTACAATAAAAAGAAAGCACTGGTGGAATAAAAACAGCCACAGAAACGGAGTAAAAAATATTTACATAATATAATACGCAGGTGTTAGTGTAAAAAAAAGGAACAATACGTAGATTGCCTATTTAAGTTAGTTGCACCGGGGTAAGCATTTGTAAGATACTTTCGTTAGGAAATTGGAAACAATAAATAATTGAATAACATTCTAAAGGGTAATTGTGAGTTTTGTAAACGAGGTGCGCGGCTGTATGGAGAGGTTTCGTTGATTCCTTTCGAATTGAAAAATCCGAGTGAAACGCGCATTTCTAGAAAATAAAGTAAAAATGGCGGACAGTGCGAAAGTATTCGGGCGAAAGAATTTCATAGCGGGAAATATTTTGTAAAGTATTCTATAAATCACGACGTGTTGAAAAGAAGATCCGGGCGCGGATTTATAAGTACGTGAGATTATGCGTAAGAACCGAAAATATTATAATTCATTTTTCGATAACGATTCTACGAGTATTTCGTTATGTATTCGGAGCTTCTTTTCTTTCGTGTCCTTTGAAAAAAATCAGGTACAAGGAAATTTCAATTTTAAATAGCACACGATTGATTTGTTTTCTCGAGTACTTTTACGCAAAAAACCAAGGTTTTCCAGTTCGGATTTTAATTGTAATACATCTTGGTATTTATGAACGCGGAAATGAAATGTCACCGGTTGTTGTGAATTAATAAATTGTTTTCATAATTTATACGTCGTAATTTTCTTTTTTCTAAGATGCAAAGTATTATCAAAATTTTCAACTTTTTTTCATTATGAAATTATATCAACTTTGATGCTGTATTTTATCATGATGAATTTTTACCTTTTTTTTGCCCCCGCGAAACTGTTTGAAAAATTTTTCAGCGGATGTGTTATGTAGGTTGGTAAATTGTAGGTAGCTAAGGTCGCGAGGATGATGCTCCGTAATCATAAATAATGGAAAAATTACTACTTTGAGACAACTTAAAAATGAAAAAAATTTACGTAGCTTGGAAAAATTCAAGTGTTTTTTTTTTTCGTAATTTATTTCACTATTTTTGCTTCTTTTTTCATATTTGGTTCGATAAGTAGTGGAGATATTCAATCCAAAATTTTCCCCATTATAAATCCTTTGTAAAAATACGTAAAATAGTCGGTATTTTACTTCAAAGAAGAATTATTTTATATAGAATGATTTTATTTTCTTGATTTTTTTTTAGTCAACGAGAAGATATTAATTTTTGTTTTGAAATTTGAATTGATAATTTTATTTCGAAGGTTTTACACTTTATGAAGCTTCCTTCGGCAAGTGAGTTCATAAAACATGTATAATAAAATTAAGACAATAAATGAAAGTATAACTCGTTTTGAGAAGAAACAATAATCACCCGACTTATCATCACACATCACCAGGCCTACTACCGTGACAACATCATGACATGTCATTATTCGGGTCACCGTGACTTGTCATCATAACATGATCATGAAACATCACCATGACATGTCATGCGACATATTACTAAAACCTGATCATGTTATTCACGACCATGACACTTGACCATTCCAATGATCCAATGAAGTTCATCATAGATCACTACATATAGCATGTCAATCATAACCATAACACGTCACCATGATAATGACTTGTCATTTTATAGTATATCACTCATGATCATGATATGTCACCATAACGATGACCTATCATCTATGATATGTTATCATGACATGAAAAATATTGAGATCATCACCCATGAGCATGACACGTCGCCATGATAACGGTTACCATGACAACCCCATGACGCCTTTTGAACGCTTTTTTATGGTAATTTTCGATTTAGTGTGCCATAGTCAAGACGTGAAAATGTCAAATGATCCAAATTACACATTTCTGCGAAAAATACGTAATTAAAGGATCAGTCGATTAACCGTGGTAAATCGGCCCTTGGCGCTGATTTTTGATTCAATGGTAAAAATCGATAAAGATGAATATAAAAATTTTTAGAAACCATCTCCAGCTTCCGATCGTCCCTGGAAGAAGTGTGAGCCCCAATAACGCAGTTTCAGCGTAAATATCCGTTTTAACGAATCTTCAACCGAATTAGTACTTGGTATTTTAGATATAGGTGGGGGTTGTTTACCCAAATAACAAATATTTTTCAGAATTTTTCGATTATTTGAATCCCTTTAAAACGCATTTAAATAATTTAATCGAGGTCTCTCCCCCCGCTGAAAAGCAGTTGACAGGAAAAAAAACTATTGACATGTAGCTATCAATGTAATATGTATCTACAAGCGAGAAATCAGAATTAATCGGAGGATAAATTGTTTTTTTTTCATAAGAATATTTTTAACATATCTAAAGCGTTATAAAGAAGAAAAAACTTCATGTACAATGTACCGAAAAAATCGATAACTTTCGCGTGAAAAAATATCTAAAAATCGTGAACGTTCGACCGTCAAGTTGATACCGGCCACCGCGTAGTAGTGGAAGATGTGCGCTTTGCTGCTTTCGTATGAACGCCCGTTGTTTCGATGTAACGCGGTTGTGACGCGTAAGCATAGCTTTTCCGCTAATGCGCGGTGGCCGGTATCAACTTGACGGGCGTACTTGAGCGATATTGCGAATTCATTTTTATCAATTTTTGTTGTTGAATGATAAATCGGCGTTATGGGCCGATTCATCTAAGTTAAATAGTTTCTCTTTATGCATTCGCTACTCCGTTTTTTTAAAATTTTTCCTTTTTTTTTCTTGGGTTATTAATTATAACTTTCATTTTAAAGGCAAGTGCTTATTACTCATTCTGAAAATCTTTTAAAATCGTCTAACCACAGTCACCAGCTCACCACACGATACCTCAAAATTAGCTAAATACTAAAAAAAAACTTCGAATCAACATAGGAAAAGCTTTTAAATATCCATTAAACCGAACACCATTTCTAATTCAGTCGAGCAACACCTATAATGTTGGGAAAACAAAGCCATATAAATTGTAATTCGCTCGCTACAAATATGTCAACTATACGCGGAATACGATTAAACACCTTCGGGAAAGGTTAACCCGAGAGAATAATCACTCTAATAAATAAACGCTTCTGAAATTCAATCATAATTAACTTAAATCCTGTTTACTTGGCGAAGCTGCTTATGTATGAAAATCCGCGTAGCGCCCCACGTCCGCTGTACGCGTTACATTGTCGTCTATATCGTAAATACGTTAACTTGAACGTAACAAATTTGTAATGTAACACTATCTTGTATACCTTTCGGTGTAGGTGTTTTTCCTATAGGTGTTTATCTCCTTTACTATGACATATCGTGAAGTTGTACCATTTGTATGGAACAAATCGCCTTGGAAAAGAGTATTGGCGTTTTGCGAAAGGTGCGTTATTTTTTGCCACGTCGACTTTCTCGACCTCGACGCATTGTCACTTTTGTATCATTAAGGAAGGTGTTATAGAGTGAAAAAGCAAGCGAGTTGTGAAAAATTACGTCGCGCTGAAAAAAAAAAAGGTAAAACCATAGACAGCGCGACTCGGTTGCATAAGTTGTTCGTTTTCTCTGTCACCCATTAAGTTAATAGCGAATGCTTAGAAGATAGAAGTTGAAGAACTCCCGAAACATCCGGCATTATCTACGCGTTCAACTATTTCAACGCAAACTACCTAATTTGTTAT
This sequence comes from Maconellicoccus hirsutus, assembly GCA_003261595.1. Lineage (NCBI taxonomy): Eukaryota > Metazoa > Arthropoda > Insecta > Hemiptera > Pseudococcidae > Maconellicoccus > Maconellicoccus hirsutus. The sequence goes on along the minus strand of QBDW01002980.1, from coordinate 2,744 downwards.
ACACGTAGTTACCGCCCAAAGTTCACGCATTAGCGTATTTTTTCGAGAGATTGCAAAAACAAGTCATTTTTTAACTTTCGCAGCTTTACACGTGCGACGATACCGTCTCATGCCGTCTCAGCGATGACGTAAAAATACCCTTGTGCGAAATTTCATTCGAACAAATGTTGCGTGAATTTCAATCCTCTTGTCGACTATATCTTCGCGACGGGATAAGTACACATGACAAAGGAATAGTCGCCATTATCAGCAACACGAGCAAGTTACGGATTCGTGGCGACTGAGAGGTTGCGAACTGGTAAAAAGACGTATTGTGAACGTATTAAAAGTTCGATGAGTTCGAAAAAGAATGCAGAGTTGGAGAATTCACCATTGTTGACATAACGTTGAAATTTTCAACGATTCGCGTGTCGAGTATACCTCGTCGAAGGAAAATTACGGAAAACTAAACTAGGAAGAATACTAAATGCGAGAGCACGTCTGGCTTATAAATTCGAGGATTTGGCGTCGCGTTACGCGTCAAAGCGTAAAGAAAAGTGTCTATTCTTAATAAAATAAACACATTTACCGTGATTTTATTTCGTGAAATTAACTCCCAAAAGCGTAATATGCTATTAAATAACAATAAAAATAAACAAAACGTCTTAGCTATTATTTTATATTCATTTATCGCGTAGTATGCGTAAAGTCTGACAAATTAGATATTCGAAGATTCCCCGTTGCGAAGTGAGAACATCTCTTGAAAAAATATAAAGTAATCGAATATTTTCCGCGTTCTTTAAAGGTTAAGAGGTCGAAAAAACATTTAGTGTTTAAAAAAAACGCCAAAGTGGGCTATTTTAGAATATGTTATGTACATAATAGCGGATGTGTTTCTCTAAAAAAAAAAAAGCTCAGCCTATAAAAATCCCTATTACCGAGAGAAAAAATAAGCTGGAATTTTTATTTCAATCAACGCGCTCGCTTCGTGTGTTTTTATGGTGCGGACTTTTTCGCAGTTTGTGAAATTTGTAGGTTTTATTGGCTCGTTACCTGATGGGAGATTTTTTTATATTTGGCGACTTTCGAGGATTTCGCATAGGAGGATCGGGATGATGAGTGGTGAGCAAGGCATGTTCCGGGGTTTGGACAGCCCACGAACGCTTTTTGATGCTCATCCCCTTCTCAATTCTAGACCACGGATAACGATTTATTATTATTTTTCAAAAACTTCGCTCAACTCATCTATTCTTGGAAATTTGTTCAAATAATAATAATATTTACTTAAAATTAGATAAAATTTATATTAGTAGCTCAAATTTGGTGAAAAATTTGTTCTCAAGTTATTGAAAATTGTCAAGATTTTGTTTAAATTGATTAAAATTGTTTAAAAGAGCACAAAACCATCAAAATGTTGTTAAAATCGTTCAAAGTTGTTCAGTACTTATCAAAAATGCATAAAAAATGCATAAAATTGCCATAAATATGTTGAAATTATTTCAAGTTATTCAATATTTGTTTAGAATTGCAAAAAATTCTTAAAATGTTGATAAAATAGTTCAAAATTGATGATGTTTACAATTCCTTAAAATTACTCAAAATTGCCAAAATGTTAAAATTGTACTCAAAATTGCACAAAAACTGTGGAAATGTCAATTACGAGTTAAAATTGCATATGAATGTACAAAATATTGTGTTGTGTAATGTTTGCTCGAAATGGAAGAAAAATTGTGAAAATGTTAATAAAGTAGTTTAAAATTAATCCAAATTTATTCCGAATTGCTTAAAAACACACAAAATTATCAAAATGCTGTTAAAATTGTTCAATATTTAGGTACTTAAAATTGCATAAAAACAGTTAAAATTATGTTAAAATAGTGTAAAATTGATAAAAATTCTCTTGAAATTCTTTTAAATTGTGCAAAATTTTAAGATATTTGTTTAGGTTTATTGTTAAAGATGTTTAATATCGAGCAAAATTTGTTTAAAATTGCTTAAAATTTCTCAAAGTTGTCAAAAATTTGACAATTTTATGCTATCTTGAGCAATTTTATGCTATCTTGAGCAATTTTAAATAAATTTTTATTTATTTTAAATTACTTTGTTAACATTTTTACTATTTCTATAAAGTTTTGATCTAATTATGAGTAATTATAAACAATTTTAACAACATTTCGACGCTTGCGTAATTTTAAGCAATTTTAAACAAATTTTAATCAATTTTGAACTATTTTATCGACATTTTGAGAATTTTTTGCAATTGTAAACAAATGTTGAACAACTTGAAACAGTTTTAACAGCGTTTTGACAATTTTGCGCAATTTTAAGTAATTTTAATTAATTTAAAATTTTGACAATTTTTAAGAATTATCAAGCCAGTTTTTCATGGTCCTGATCAATTTGAAAAATCATTTCAGTATAGACCTCCTGTTTACTTGAATGGATTGTTTTTTTTTGGACCGATTTTTTCTTGAAAAATTGAGTTTAACTTTTTTTTTAATTTTTAATAATTTACGTAAATGGAAATTCGTTCATTTTTGACGAATTTCGTTTTGAAAATTGATCTTTTGTTTAAAAGTTTTTTTTATAATGGCTTATGAAGAATTCTGATACAAAAAAATATTTTTTCTAGTCAAATCTCAATGATTTTTATAATTTTGAATTTTGTTGAAAGTCCATTAATATTGCTATAAATAAAAAAACCTGAATAATCGTTTTTTAAACTATACCGAATCTGTGGCCATGGCCATGGCCATGCAAAGGCA
>QBDW01002979.1:0-20488 GCA_003261595.1 Maconellicoccus hirsutus | reverse complement strand
TAAATCCAAACAGATGTTACGTAACGATCCGGTTAAACATATAACGTGAATTTCTTACCACCGAAGAGGTTTTTCTCTCAGGAGGGAGATCGGGGAGGACCCTTGTACGAAAATTTCAACTAGTTAACCATCCATTAGGTCATTACCGCTTAAAAGGTATTTTCACGCAACATATAACACGTATTACCAGGGGCAAGACATAATGAATATTTAAAAGAACACATTGGAGTTAGCGTATTGCAGCAAAGGGTTGAAAAAAGAACAGGGTTCAATGTCTTATGTATGCATACCTTGAGTATTCAAATGACACATACTACGGTATTATACACAATTGTGAATTAAATTTGACATAATCAACGATATATCTCATGTAATGAACAAGCTCGACGTTCGGTTATAAAAACAAATTAAAAGCGAATGTCTGCAAGGGTTCTTTAACGAGATTCCAACACCGTCCTCGTGGGTGTAATACAACAAATGTATCAGGCGCTTTTACCATATAAGAAAAATGTTATTCAATGGACGAAGCATCGCGTCGAAATGATGTTAAAATTTGTTGAAAATTTTCTTCCTCTTAATTGCGTATAATTTTCATCATTTGTTAGCACGTTTAATGAGGCGTGATTTATACGTGTGTTTTTTCTCTCCTTCGGTGCTTTAGTAATGTCGATGATATCTTGTTTTGAAATTCAGCGAAGTGTTTCGTGAATATGGACGAGGTTGGTTTTGAGAATACAAAAGGAGTTTTCGAGATGTCGAATGAATAAAAGAGATGGAAGGATTATCGTCGTTATTAATACAAGAGGTATTTTCGTAATGTGCAGTTTTTCGAGGGTTATTTCGATGAAATGAAACTTTAACAGTTATGTAATGTGATGCGATAAAGTGTAGGTGTAGGGTGTTTCGTAAATCGGCGTGCTTTCGAGGGAAGCTGGAGTCATCGAATTATGCAGTGAAATATTCGATATTTAAGTACGAAACCCAGAAGCGCCGTGTTTCGATGTTTCAATAATATTAATTTTTTATTTCGACATTTCGATTTCAATATTTGTACATATTTCCGCTTTAATATCCTGATTTTGATAATTCGCTTCTCGGCAATTTTACATTTCGATTTCGATGTTTCGATATTTTATTTTCAACGCGTACATCGGTATTTTGGTTTTGATGTATGATTTCGATTTTTTTTTGTTTGAGATACTTCGATTCTGATATCTCAATATCGATGTTTTCATTTCGATGTTTCGACTTTATTAATTAGATTTTGATCTATATATTTCAATATCGATATTCGACATTAATGTTTCGTCTTCGATATTACAAAATTCGATTTTGATGTCTTTTTCGGTATCAATATCTTGATTTCGATTTTTTTTTTGATATTTCGTTATCGATATTTTTACATTGATGTTTCACTTTCAATATTTCGATGTTTTGATTTTGATATTTTAATATCAACGTTTTATTTCGATTTTATTATTTTAATTATTCATTTGATTTCATCGTTGTTGTTTCAATATTGATATCTTAATTTCGATATTTCAATGTATCGGTTCAACTTTGATGTTTCGATTTCGATTTTTCAATTTTAGTGATTCGATTTGATATTTCTGTTTTGATATCAATATTTCAATTTCAACACTATCTCAATTTTGATATTTAAATATCAATATTTTTTCGATATTTTGTTATGCTTTGATATTAAAATTTTTCGACAATTCGATGTTTCTTTATTACTTTGATATCGATATTTTCTATCTTGATATTTCTGTTTTGATGTAAATATCCCAATTTTAATATTATTTCGATTTCGATATTTTTTTAATATTTCGATATTTTTTCAATATTTTGATATTGATATTTTTCGATATTTTTATATCGATGTTTCGATTTCAATATCGACATCTCAGTTTTAATACTATTTTAGTTGCAGTATTTTTTTGATATTTCAAATTTGATATTCTTATATTGATATTGTTTTGATATTTTGATATTGATATTTTTCGATATTTTTATATCGACGTTTCGATTTCAATATCGACATCTCAATTTTAATACTATTTTAGTTTCAGTATTTTTTGATATTTCAAATTTGATATTCTTATATTGATATTGTTTTGATATTTTGATATTGATATTTTTCGATATTTTTGTATCGACGTTTCGATTTCAATATCGACATCTCAATTTTAATACTATTTTAGTTGCAGTATTTTTTTGATATTTCAAATTTAATATTCTTATATTGATATTGTTTTGATATTTTGATATTGATATTTTCAATATTTTGATACCGATGTTTCTATTTGGAAGTTTTGATTTTGATATCTGTTTCGATATCCATATGTTTTGAATGCAATATTTCGATATAGATTGATGTTTTTCACTTTGGTGTTTCAATTTTGATTTCTCAATTTTTTTCGATATTTCGACATTTATTGGTTTTTATTTGATATTTCGACTCACGGACCAGTACTGCCATATCCTAAATTTTTATGGTGATAAAAAGCGCTAAAAGATTTGCTAAATATCAGTTTTTTATGAAAATTGCAATTTCAGCGCAGTTTTTTCATCTCCATAATTTTTTAGAATTTTGACTACTCCATATGTGGTGTCGTCTTCTAAGGCATCGTGTGATTTACGAACCACCATGTATTCGACGTCATACGCATCCACCTAAGACACTGGCGCAGAGCTCGCAGGCGCGACAATATGCAAAACGTCGAACGTGTATTTGCTCTTTTAACACACAAGTGGAATTTCAAGCGCGTCTCAAAAACAAACGAATTCCTAATGACGACGAAATGGTCGTTAATTAGAATAAATAATTCGACGTACGACGTAAAAGCAATAACGTTCGCGAGCTTTAACGAAATAAATTACATTTCACGCTTTCGCGAGTGGACTTAATCGCGAATTCAATATCTTTCATGGACGATAATCTCCCGGACGAGCTCGATGGAAATATCGAACGTGATAAAAAAATTGTCACGTTGAAAAAAAGCTGTCAAAGTGTTTTATTTTTACATCATTCGGCGAGATTATTTGAAAAATATAGTTTCTTTCGATTTCGCCGGAACGTCGAGAAAAGGACGTTGTAATAAAGTTGCACTGTTTCGTGTTATTTTTCACGCCATGATTGAACGAGAGCGAAAAAATGGTAAATTAGGTTTCGTATTTTTCATCTCGTAAGTTAGGTACTCTGACCGGGGAGGAGGGGAAGGTGAAATGATTTTAATCGCTTTGGGATATTTAACCTGAGAGGGTTAACCGCATACGAAATTGGGTCTACTTCGTCAGCTTCGACTATTACGTTACATTCCATTGAGATAATATGCAGATTTACGAGAACGTGTGGTATGCGAGTGGTGCCCTAGAAGCTTAGATGACAAAATCGAGCTCGGTAAATTCTTGGTGTAGCGATGAATTCAAAGATGTCGTAATTCGAGTACGGTGATGGAAAAAATTCAGGAGAAAGCTCACGATGACAAATTCGATGTAACGAATACGATATAATTCTTGAATTTCAACTCCATTATGGGCTCGGTTCGGATTACACGTGTTTGCAGAATTCGATTTTTCAACTTGAATCGGCCCATGTAAAAACCCAAAGACTCGACTCCAACACGAGAATTCATTTTGGGAACGCGAAAGCATTTCATCTGTGAGCTATTAAAACAACGGCGAGCTTTTTCGCTAAAAAAGGAAACTCTTTGAAACCACGCGCAAAACATCACTCAAAAGTACAAAAAATCTCCGCAAAACGAGGCCACAGCGGAAAAAGAAAACAAGAGAAAAAAACCACCGTCCAAAAAAAAAATCGTGCAAAAGAACAACTCCATTATATGAAAAGTTTTAAAAAATGAAGTGTGAAATGTAAGAATAAAAAGCGTATTTATATGCTCCTCCGAGGAGACGGTAAAACGGAGAAAAAAAGGACGAAAGAAGCGAAGTAAATGAATGCAAGATGACACCCTTGAAAAGCACCGTACAGAGTGATTGATGCTGTTAAAGCAATCTGAACAGCTCTCATCATCCATCATAAAAAGGTTATACACTAAACTGAGATATACTGTCCTTTTGCAGAAAAGAGGTCACTTCTCCTTAATCTCTTTCGTACGTCTTTCCCCTCAAGCCCTATGACCAACGAGAGGCTTGACACTTAACGAAATAATCCGGCTTGTATAACAAAGCTTAGTGGTCTGAACATACCCTGAACCGGTATCTTTTCAAGAAAGCTCGTGATCGAGCTAATTTTCAAAAATTCGCTTCCCTCGGTGATTAATGCGATGTCGCACCGATCGTACGGAATATTTCGTCTATAAGCATTGCGCTGAAAATGCTCGATTAATTTTATTTTTTATCAATCGCGAGCTCGTGGAGTTTCAAAGCGAGTGGGTTTTATTCGAGAAATGAGGATTTTTTCAAGTGTACATTTTCGCAAAACCTGATACGAGCCGAAGCCATTTTTAGCTATTTAGGAAATGGAAAAAGCTAGAATTTTGCGAGGATTATGCTAATGGTGGTCGCAGACGGGGAGATTTACATTTTCATCTATTCGCCAAGATTTTCGTCATGAAATCGTTTCGGCCGATTAAGGCGATGGTTTTTAAGAGAGAAAAAGGTGTCGGAATGTCGATACGTAAAAATTGAATATTAAATGTGTTCTTGGAATCTCGTTATTCTGAAATTTATAAGCTAACGGGAAGAAATTTTTGTCAGATTTTTCTATTTTAGCTGAGAAAATGGATGTGATATGTATTCGTTGTAGAAACGGCGGAGACGAAATTTCCACGTTGTTTCCCCTTTCGCTTCAAAGAATTTGGTGTTTTTTGAGGTCAAGTGCTGTGAAGATTAAAGTATCTAAGTATTTTTTGATCAAAAACAAAAATTTGCTGAAACAATAACAAAATTGAAACATATGTCTAATGACATGACATGACGACAAGTCATTGTCACGGTGACGTGTCATGGTCATGAGTGGCATGTAATCATGGTGTGGTGATATGTCATGAAATGTTAAGATGACAGGTTATCAATCATCTGACATGTTATCCTCATGCTGATCAGATGCCATCAACATGCCCATCATCATGACACGTGCCCATGCATGTCGTCATTACAACACCACGACATATCGCCATAACATGTCACTATAACTTGCCATTGTAACATTTCATGACATATCACCGCGACAATGACATATTATCATGACATTATTTGACATGTTATTTCGACTCTTCATCGTGACATGATTACATGTCACTCATGACTATAACAAGTCACTGTGTTAATTACGTGTCATGTCATTAGACATGTCATCACGACATGCCACCACGATATGATCACATGTCACTCATGACCATGACATGTCATCCATGTCATGTTATGATGACATGAAAATATCAAGATTTTCATGCGTAATCATGACAATGACTTGTAATCATGACAGTGACTTGTCATCATGCCACGTGATTACACATGTCATCACGCCATGTTTACATGACATGATCGCATGTCACTTATGACCATGACACGTCACCGCGATAATGACGTGTCATCCGTGTCATGTTATGATGACATGAAAATATCAAGATTTTCATGCGTAATCATGACAATGACTTGTCATCATGCCATGTGATTACACATGTCATCACGACATGTTTACATGACATGATCGCATGTCACTTATGACCATGACACTCACCATGACAATGACTTGTTGTCACGTCAGGTCGGATCGTATTCGACATTATTTTCCCATCACTTGGTTGTCCTTTCAAGCTGTTTTTCAGTGATTTTTGTTCATAAGTTCCTCGTTATTTTCAATGTCACCTGTGCTGCTTTCTCCGATTACGTTGAGATACATCTGAAAATTTTTTCTTACCGAAGTTGTTTCGTTTCGAAAAATTTGAATGTTCACATCCTCTTTAATGGTTTCGTAACCTCGGTCGTGTATAACCCTATGAACGTGTTACGCGGAAGTTTCAAAGAAATAACAATTTTTGCATAAAGTTTTTTCACGTTGTCAATTCTCGGTTAGTTTAGGCCAAAAATAGTAAATCTACGCGGCAAATCTCGACGCGTTAGTTTTACACATGCATGTAAACTTTTGCCTTCTAATACGTTTTAATGCAAAGTAGTATATGGAAAAAATATACGAGAATTTGTTGGTATTCTTTCGTTTCGATGTAAAGTTTTAAAACTGAGAAGCTTAGCATATGCTGATAAAATTTGGTTTTCGATTGCGCATGTATCCGCATTGTTTTGATGTTTCGTTGCCGGAAAGAAAATCCTCTTAGTCGCATACCAATGGGAATACTTTCGTATAAAGCTATTCCAACCCTTGTACCTTTTTTTTTGCACGAGTAATTTTTTAATACGTTTATGTGTTTTGGAAGTCGAGCTTTATGGGTTTATTTGCTGGATGTTTCTATGACGTTGTTGTGGCCTTTGGTAATGGGTTTAAGTCGTGATGTGTTTCATTAGTCAGAGGTGTGGTTTGGTGGTGAGAATTTTGAATTTTTTGTATAAATATTAAAGAACTTTCATTTATTTTCAAGTATCGCGAGTTTGGAGTCCTTTGGTAATTGCTTGGAAAGCATTTAATTTGATGAGGTTTTTTAGGTTATTTTATCGTATTTCTCTATCAAAAGTAATATTAATTTTTCAATGAAAGATGATTTAATCGCGATTTCGTTCAATTCATTTGTAAGTTGTGCACCCACTATTTTCTAGAAACTCGAATCGAATTGATCATTAATAATGAAATTAGCCACGAGCAAATATTGAACTCACTCTTAAGCCAAGTTGATGTCTCTTCTTCAATAAGAGCTCATTTCATCGCAATTTCAGCAGCAATTTGTAAGTTGCGCACAAACGATATTCTAGAAACTCGATAAATGGCGAGCACAACTTACTGAAAACTGCCGATTGATTATGAAATTATCCATAAGCAGAGTAAACTGAATCAGGAGCCATTTTGCTGAGCACCATATCAGCTCCGCTTCGACGTCGTGTTTATTATAGGATTAGTATAATGGAAGCACTTTCTAGTTTATATTCTATCAATATTGAATCTTCATTGAATATTAAACACGAACGAAGTTATTTTCGTTGAAATATTCGCGAGAAAAAGCGGTTTACAATGCGGATTCAAAGCGAGCGAGTGAATTTACATGTTATTTCAGATTATATTATGGATTTTTTTACTACCTAAAGCTAAAGTACAGTTGATTATTTCACGAAAAGGGATGATGAATGAATTAATAGTGTGACTAGTTTAGTGGTATCTTTGGAAATACTACAATGATTAATTATATAATAGACGATATAGATGTGAGTTTTTCGTCGCATATCGCGTGATATTTGTTTACGAAGAGCCAGTGTGAACAATTAAAGTACATAGGTGGTTCGCCGCAATATAAGTTATTAAAAAAACCATCGCCTGAGTAAGTTTATAGACCCAGTGTTTCGTCATCAGTTTATTATTGCGATAGTGCGGTCGAACGTTTTGGCGAAAATTTTCCTCGTAATTATCGAGTATTTTTGTCTCCAAGTTTTAAGGTGGAAAGGCACAGGGAGATTTTGAAGGGCGAACGTTAAATTTGCGAAGTTTTGGTAATTTTATGTTACGTTGGTGAATGGAGGGTTGCATCGATAGTTAATTTTTAATACATTCGAGATATTCGGGCGACCGGTGCGCTTTAATTTGGATAATTATCGTTAATATACATGTTCGGTTTTACTAAATGTTTATTATTATTTCGCCGTGTTTTGAAATCCGACTTTGATTTTGGTTGATTGTGGCTTCGAAGTAATGTTCCTACGTAGTTTGAATAAATTAGGAATTCGAGGGAAATTCGCGTGGGAGTTAGGAGGTGAATGTTTGAAGCTGAAAGGTGATGTGTGAAGATGGTCATTGGAGGAGATGAAAGTGAGTGTTTTGAGGAAGAAAGTTGTGGAAAATTTTCGAATTTTTCATCCTCTTTGGTTACGTTTAGTTTCTTCGGGTATTGGTTTCAATCATACCCCCGTCCCCGTCACTCTTTTATTTTGAATTTAGCCCAGTTTCGCTTTCGAAATCTGTTTTAATTTTTCCAATGGAAAATTTGAAATATTAAAAAAAATGTAAGTTATGTGAGAAAACTGAAAATTTCCAAGAAATTTTATGAAGCTTCAGGTATTTTTCATAAGTTTTAAACGAATTCCAAAATTTCACTTGATTTGAGATTAACTCAGAAAGTACGAGATGACTTGGAAAAGTGAGTGTGATACGAATTACCATGTTTTCATTTCCATTTTTTAGTTTTGATTTTAGAATTTCAATGTTGCGGTTTTGATGTTTCATTTACGAGTTTTCAATTTTGATAATTCGATATCTTTATTTTGATGTTTCGATTACAATATTTCGATTGTGATATTTAAATTTTGATTTTTTGATACCGATATTTTAATTCTGTTGTTTCGATTTCGATATTTCGATTGCGATTTTTAATTTAGATATTTCAATAATGATTTTTCAATTTTGACAATTCCTTTTCGATTTTTTGATTCCGATATTTCAATTTTTGTGTTTCGATTTCTTGATTTCGATATTTTATTTTGGTGTTTCGATTTCGAAATTTCAATTTTGATAATTCATTTTCAATTTTTTGATTTCGATATTTCAATTTTATGTTTTGATTTTGATATTTTGGTTTCGATTTCTTGATTTCGATATTTTAGTTTCGATACTTCATTTTTGATTTTTTGATTTCGATATTTTGATTTTGGTATTTCGATATTTTAATTTTGATAATTCATTTTCAATTTTATGATTTCAATATTTTGATTACGATATTTTAGTTTCGATTCTTGATTTCGATATTTCGATGGTGATATTTTTATTTTGATATTTTGATTTTGATGTTTCGATTTCGATATTTTAATTTTATGTTTTTATTCCGATATTTTGATTGCGATATTTTAGTTTCGATTTCTTGATTTTGATATTTTAGTTTTGATACTTCATTTTTGATTTTTTGATTTCGATATTTCGATGGTGATATTTTTATTTTGATATTTTGATTTTGATGTTTCGATTTCGATATTTTAATTTTATGTTTTGATTCCGATATTTTGATTACGATATTTTACTCGTAGTTTCGATTTCTTGATTTCGATATTTTGGTTTTGATTTCTTGATTTGGATATTTTAGTTTTGATATTTTGTTTTTGATTTTTTGATTTTTTGATTTTGATTGCGATTTTTAATTAGATATTTCAATAATGATATTTCAATTTTGATGGGTGATTTTCGATTTTTTGATTACGATACCTTATTTTTGGTGTTTTGATCTCGATATTTCAATTTCCACATATGATTTTGGTAGTTTCACGGTTTCAATTTTGAATTGACCATCTGGATACTTCAATTGTGATATTTTTTTTCGACATTTGATTTTTCAAATGTCATTTTCGATTTTTTTATTTCGACTAATGCTTTTATTTTGATATTTTTATTTTTATTGTTTGGTTCTATAGTATTGATATTTCGATTTAAAAATTTTTTAATTCGGTATTTCTCACCATCGAAATCGGTTTATTCAGCTCATTTATTCGTGCTTAGACATTGGCATCTTAGTCGTGAATTCGGAGATACTTGCGACCTTTATTTTAAAACTTTCTCAGCTTCAAATAAGCATTGGTTTTCGAGCTGTAGTTATTTTTAAATTGGGAACGAATTTTTATGATTTTTTTTAAATTTTACAGATTATTTAAAATACTCGACTTGTTCTAAAATTACGTAAACACTCCAAAATATTTCATCCTGTTTTTTTTTAGACCGCAAAATTGATCTCCATTTTCTTTCAGATCGACGAATGAAAAAACTACCAATACCAGACGCATACTGAGATCGCAAGGTGGAATTGAATAAGCGAAGATTTCATTACTTAGCCTCGTATAATCAGGTAAGCGTTCTATTTCATATGAAAAGAAAATGAAAAAATGACGAATTTCGTCGAAAAAAACGCAATATTCACGTCGAGTTACGCCATAGGTAAAATTGGTACCTGTTTTATTGGCTCGCACGATAACGCAACGTCGAAATAGAATCCATCGATATATTTCGCGATATGTCGTCATTTATTTATGATGTCTTATTTCCTTTGAACGTTTCGAAACGGATTTACGTGCATCGAATGTTGAACTGTAACAGGCAATAGGTTATATCGTATGATTGTGTTGATGGCCGGAGGATCACAAGGTTCGGTAGCAATTGCAACGTACGGCACACTTACTCTATTAGCTTACAATAAAAAAGCTCCCGAGCTTGGGAGTTCTCTTTTATATGAAATTGTAAAAAGCTATAGCAATATGCTCGTAAGGAAGCGTATTGGATATTGGCAGACGATATTACACCGGTGTTTTCGCCGCGCCACCGGAATTACCAGTGGCCGGATATGGAGTCTTCGAGACCATGTGATAAGAAAATTGCATCCCGTAAGTTCGCTGCGACATTTCGACTCGAGTGGGTTGTTCGATACTGAAATAATTTCCAACTTTACGGGCTGGTCACGTGTTGTGTTTTTATGCGCTTCGTAATTCGTGTATTGACCAGAGAACACCGTGATTAATCCGATGCTGGAAAGGGTACTTTGATACTATTGGGAATTTGGGGTCGGGGTAAGTGTTTTTTTTGGAGATGTGGAAAAAAGTGTACCATTTGTTGATTTGTGTTAAATATTTTAGGCTGCGTGACCATTCTGAAATCTCAAGGTGCATATTTTGAGATTTCCGAGCTTTCACATCTTTGTTTTGGTGGCTCGTGTCAGATAAGATATGAGAAAAGTGGAAGTGTTTTTTGTGAAGAATGATCAAACGAGGTGCTGTGTGAGTCTTCCAGCGTCCAGCACATGTCGACTAGCACACTCGGTCATTTGCTGATTACGTGTGAATTATCGAGAAGCGTGCTAGATGATGTTTACGTGCGGATATGTGGCACGTACCTAGTAAATATTTTGCTAGTCGACGAGGGCTCCATATGGCGTTGGTCCAGTGACCGGTGTAATGGTGGCATGTGCACCGTACAGTCTTTCAGGGCATCGGGGATGAGTGTGTTTGAGGAAAAGAGAAGTTAGGAGATATTTTATTATTTTTTCGAGTTACCTGGAACAGTGGAGTGAGCTTTGAAGGGGCAGAGTAGTATTTCAGAGGTTGATCACCACCTTGATTCTTAGGCACATGCCTCTAGGTCCCCATCGAAGAAGTAGCGGGTTCAGAGTAGGCTGAATGGACTATGTTCAGAGGGTTTCTTTTTCTAGCCAATATCAGCATATTTTCACTTTAATGGAATTAAATAGTATTTTTTCATTTTTATGATAGATCCCCCCACTCCCCCTTCTTAAGCCCAGACATATTCATAGGGAAGCCTCGATGCTTAATCAATTTGGCGAATTTTCATCCCATCTACATTATTTCCCAATCTAAACTTCTTTTCAACTCCCACCCTCCCAAAACGTATTTTTCAATTAACGTTCGCTCGCTTTCATCGAAGCCTCTTGCTCTGAGAAGAAGGAGCATTTGAGACGTTAATCATGAATGTTTCCCGACCCAGGCTATCTTATTGCTTTGTAATATTGCTTTCAACGCACACAAGGGAAGTCACGAAACCCAAAACGAACCACAATCTATAGACGAGCTCCAAACTAGGTAATATTTCACGCGATATCTGGTTATTTGCTATTTGATGTGAGACCTTTTACAATCGTAAATTATGATCGAATCGATTCCTTTTTTTTTTTTCGATTTCGATATTATACGATTTATAACACCGAAAAGGCATACTCGAATCATGTACGAAATAAAGCGTAACATTGGCGAAATCGTTTCGGTGCTAAGTCGTGCAGGCGAGCTTACGTGTGGAAAAAGGACCCGCCAATGTCGTTTTATACGGACGCGCGATATTGTTTGGCATGCAAATTTCGTCGTTTTTATTCCGCGTACGCGACGGTGATACTCGATTATATACGAATTGATAACCTAGAATAGTTTTACGTCGAGTTTGCGATATTTTCGAGTGTTCTGCGACGTGCTCGGAGAGCTCGGCGAATTTCAACGGTGTGACGTGCCGCATGCGTTGCGAGGAAGTAGCTCGATGAGGTGTGGAAATTTCGTTAATTTGGGTTTTGTTATGTTTGCGAATTTATTTTCTTAAAGTTAAATGCGTTTTGTTTATATTTATATTTCACTGTATTTAGAAAATAGTCGTAAAATGATTTTATATGATTTTTTAGAACATTTTATCAAACCAAGAGAGAACAATTGCTCCAAATTAAATTTTTGTAATAACCAAAATTGTAGAAAAATAATCAAGAAAAAAGTTTCGTTTGAAATATTTTTCCGTAAAATTAATAATACAGCTTTTAAACGCATTGGCGCGCCACTATTTTGACCAATGTCGGTATAAAGGTTCAGTTGCGGTGATATAGATAGCGCCTCAAGCGCTACCGTGTTTCCCCGACTAGCTGATGTCGGCATTGTGGTTCGAATGGAATCCCATAGAGCGCGCTTTTTATTAGTATACTCAAACGATACGTCAAATGTAAAGAATTTCATGAGCTTATTTTAAATCGAGCTATTTTTCTGATTAAACCAGTTTTTGCGATGATTCAAGCAAAAAATTGACCCTGTGACCAAAGCTACTACCCTAGTTTACTTTTCAATTTCTAATGAATTTTCAAAAATCAAAAATATTGAAATATTTTGTGAAAATATAAACTAATGAAATCAATTTCATTTCGAGGCAGTGGCGTAGCCAAGGTTTTACTGGAGGGAAGGCGGAGATGACAACAATTTTGGGGAAGTAGAAATGAAATTTCTTTAGGGGGAATTTTTTCTTTGGAGATACCTGCTCCGGGCATGCATCGCCTATAGAAATTCACCATTCCGAGGAACTTTTGTAAACTCGGTACGTCGCGTGACCGAAGAAAATCCGCGTTTGGTGAGACTCGTGTTGCCGATGGTCTGATCCCGGTGGCATTATTTGTGAGTCATTTCATGTTTTTATAAAAAAAAATTGAATTAAAAAAAATTAAGTTGAAAAAAATGTAAAATTAAAAACACAAAAAAAGGAAAAATATTTAAAAAAAAAAAAACAATAAAATAGTTTTCTCCAGGATTTTCAAAATGCTCCAAAAGTCATGCATATGAATTAAAGGTACTAAAAACTTCTCAAATTCCTGGTTAATTTCTTGTAATTTAAAAAAAAAAACAATAAAATAGTTTTCTCCAGGATTTTCAAAATGCTCCAAAAGTCATGCATATGAATTAAAGAAACTAAAAACTTCTCAAATTCCTGGTTAATTTCTTGTAATTGAATTAAATTAGAATCTGAAGAATTGCCCAGGAGATGGGAGGAGGCAAGGGGGCATTTTGTCATGAGCTGGGTGTTTCCTAAAGAGAATGTGAAAATTTCAAATTGTTTAATTAATAATACAAGTTGAATAATTTTGATCAATTTTCTTTCGATAAAGTAATGTGCACAAATCTCGAGGTGGGGGGGGGTGAAAATTTTACTTTGGGTTTTGTTTCCACTCTCAACGGCGCTAAACTGAATTATCTACTTTTTTTTAAGATTTCAACTGACCGCCTCAAAATTCATTTTTTACTTGTTCTTTCAATTTTCATAGTAAGCGAATTCAAAAAATTGTCAAAAATTCAAAAGTGAACTTGAACTTTTGAAATTTTGATCAAATGCTTTTTTGAACATGTCCCCTCGGAAACTCCAGTTTCTTCATGTATGAAAGTTCTTTCACAAGTATAAACCAAATATCAGCTTTTCCCCTCGTTTTACCGCCACAAATACTAGATTTCCTGCATTATGTAATATTTGTATTGCAGCATGTAAATTTTGAAGGGGCTACGTGTTATTGGGAACCCTCCGTATACAACCCTCATACATTCGGTGGATGCTTCGTGAGATAAATCAAAACGCATGTCTACATGATTTATTCATGAATGCGACGATAAAATTATTTTAAATATCACATCGCGATTAAGACTTTCTTTTCAATTTATCGCCTTATTTCCTGTGTAAAAAAAATATCTCGGGATACTTTCGAGCGTTACAGGAGATATTTATAATTCTGAAATAAAAACCGAAAATACGACGATATAATCGTGTAAAGGGCGACACCTCGATATTTCTCATTTAGCGAATCCCCGCGTATTCCTTTTTAGGTGGCTTTTTTTCCCTAAAATGCATATATTTACCTGAAAAGAAGGAAAGGTCGTGGAAAAAATGAGGAAAAAACCAACGAGCGTAAACAAATAGGTCGTATATTTTATTGCCGGGTATAATGTACGCGAACCTTAATTTAATTTCCATTTAGTACATAGGTACGAGTTAGGTAAGATTTATAAAATTGTGCGACTATACTCGAGTTTATACGTATACACACGTTATAACACCGTTGTACGATGGCGAGAAAATTACATTAAAAATACTTTATTTAACGGGCTCGCAATGACCCAAGTATTACTGTAAGGAAATCTACTACACGTATATAACTCGATTAAGCTATGAAAAAAAAAAGGACCGGAGCTCTTATCTGTAATCATTTTGCAAAATAACCCTATCGTCGCGAAGCAATTACCATTTTTGAAATAACCGAGCTTTCGTACGAATATTTGCAGGGGTTGGGAGGGCAGAGGGTTAAAACATCTAAAAAGGTTCGACCTTATTGTGCCTATTAATGACGGGAAACGTCGAGTAAATATTTTTGGCGCGTTTTTCAACCCCGAAGGCGGGTGAGGTGGAGGTGGTGTTATGAAATCCAGTCGTTAAGTAGGTATAGACATCGATAGTGGGAATTTTTCAAACTCGAGGTGGAAAAATATCGATAAAATCTGTATCGCGATACGTATCGTGGTGAATACACGCTCGAATGTGCAGACTAAGGCGAAATTCTGTGTTTATTAAGCGTATAATACGAATAAGGAAGTTCTCTAGACCTCCTGGCAGCCCCCTTTTTTAAAAGACGTTAAATTTTGTTGTTTTGATTTCGTATTATCTTAGGCGAATTTTTGTTTTAGTTACTTTTTGCAAACTACGAAGATGAAATCCTTCTTTGCAGTTTGCTAATTAACTCGATTATATCGGTTCACGTTTATCGGACGAGTAAGACAATAGTTCTTAATTAAAACCCGGCGAAAAATTTTCCGCCTTTTTAAAGCTATACTGTAATTTACCAAGGTATAGAAATATTGTGTAGGTGTATCGCCTACCTTCATTGTTGGCTTTTCCTAAAGTTTTTCTCGTTTGGGATACGTAGTTGTTAAAGTCGTATTATCGAAGTCGTTATTCGTCGATTTATCGAACCTAGAAATCTTTTTTTATTCATTAAGGAATTGTGTCTTAGGTTGTGGGGGTTTAAGTGGGTTTTCAGCATATAAATCAAATGTTTTACGTGGTTTTCAATTAGCCAAGTATTACGTGTGGATGTACAGAAATGGGCTGTTTTTGGGGAGTTTTGTATAGGTTTCCAGGTATTTTTTCGCGGGTTTGGTTGGTTTTTACTCGGGATAATTATTTTAGTGAAATTAGTGCGGTTGTTTTGAAAAACTGGTGCTCTGGATTTGAAAATATTTTATATTTATAGTAAGATTACATCGAATGTCGTTAACATTGTTCTGATTTTATTTGAAACAAGGAAGGTTAGAAAGTCTAAACCTCCGAAAGGCACTTTCTGGTCACTCACTACTCATGCATGCTAAAGCACGACCTCCTAAGTTGACATAGAGAAGGAGGTGGTGACATGAAGCCAAAACTGCTGAAAATGGTCTGAAAATTATGGTTTTTCAAGGTTTTTCAATATGATAAAATAAAATTCAAAATAATTCATATCGAATTATCGAATTCGAAATAAATACTTATTAAGAAAAAAAATGTAAGTAGCAAAATTAAAATATTGATATTGAAAATATCAAAAGCGATAGATCGAAACTGATTAATCAAAATGGGAATATTGAACTCTAAATGTCACCTTTGACATATCGAAACTAGAAAGCTATAATTGAAATATCGATATCAAATCACAAAAGTCAAAATGTTGAAATCGATACATCGAAATTGGAATGTTGCATCATAATCGAATTATCGATATTAAATCACAAAAGTCGAAATGTCAGAATCGAAGTATCGAAATCAGAAAATCGTAATCAAAATATCGATACCAACTCATGAAAGTCGAAATTTCAGAATCGATATATGAAATCGAAACATCGCAATATTATAATCGAAGTATCGAAATCAGAAAATCGTGATCAAAATATCAATAATAACTTATGAAAGTCGAAATTTCAGAATCGATATATCGAAATCGAAACATCGAAATTAGAAAATTGTAATCAGAATATCGCTATTGAATCACAAAAGTCGAAATGTTAGAATCGATATATCGAAATCAGAAAATCGTAATCAAAATATCGATACCAACTCATGAAAGTAGAAATTTCAGAATCGATATATCGAAATCGAAACATTGAAATTAGAAAATTGTAATCAGAATATCGATATTGAATCACAAAAGTCGAAATGTCAGAATCGATATACCGAAATCGAAACATCGAAATTAGAAAATTGTAATCAGAATATCGATATTGAATCACAAAAGTCGAAAAGTCAGAATCGATATATCGAAATCGAAACATCGAAATATTATAATCGAAGTATCGAAATCAGAAAATTGTGATCAAAATATCGATATTAACTCATGAAAGTCGACATTTCAGAATCGATATATCGAAATCGAAACATCGAAATTAGAAAATTGTAATTAGAATATCGCTATTGAATCACAAAAGTCGAAATGTTAGAATCGATATATCGAAATCAGAAAATCGTAATCAAAATATCGATATCAACTCATGAAAGTAGAAATTTCAGAATCGATATATCGTAATCGAAACGTCGCAATATCATAATCAAAGTATCAAAATCAGGAAACTGTAATCAAAATATCGATTTTAAATCACTAAAATCGAAATATGAGAATCGATATATCGAAATCGAAATATTGAAATATCTAAATCGAAAAATACTCTCATCAAAATATCGATATTAAATATCGAAATATTAAAATCCACGCATCGAAATACAATTTTCACCAAATCCTCGTATTTTCCTCCCCCTTTTTTTCAGAAATAGGTTATCACGTTACGGAACATCGCGATGAAATAAAATTCGCGAAATTTTCGCGAAATCGTAACGTGCGCTGAAAAATCAATTCACCCCGCATCCCCATAAATCGCAAACTATCACGAACAACTCCATAAATTGTTTCCATTTCTGCAGACGGAGGAATTCGCAATTTGGGGGAAAAAATTTATAATAACGTATCACTTTTACGACTTATGTACCCAATCACGCAACCTATAACACCTCGAACGACGATAAAATTCCACCTTTGGGCGTTAAATCGTAAAGTAATTTTTTCCGGTATGAATTTCGTATCTTCAGAAAATAGCTTCGGCATAAAAACGAAAAATATTTACGTTTTACACGATATCAAAGCGTCGTTAAAAACGGCGCGAAACGAACGCGTTCCGGAATCAAGCTTAAAAATTAAATACGCGCCAAAACCGTTATAAAAAGTCTGCGAAATTTTAACGCGTCGATTTCATCCTCCATAACAAGCCCCATAAAACAGCAAAATACGTTTAAAATACCCGAATAAAAAAATACCTTAGGATTCTACGCCGATAAAAAAAATACACACGAACTTGCCCAAATAAACTCGCGGATTTCTACGAAATTTTACGTCTATTAAAAAAATACCTCTTTTTTGTTAATATTTTACGAGGCGTTTAATACAGATTTTTCACAAATATTCGCCCCTCGTAAAAATTCAACATATTCGATAATTTCAACGTTCACGTTACCATATTTGCTTAAACGAGTATTAAAAATTTTTACCATATTTTCCACCCCCATATTTACGCTTGCTCGCGTATTCTTCCAGTAGGCGAAAAAAAAAGGGGAGATGAGGTAAAAAAAAGGATTTATGAGACATTCGTAGCATGTTTACACCTCGTTTGTAAATAACATTTCCACATCAACAGATTATAAACTTTCGGCTGTAAAATACCCATCTCCCAACTCCACAAATATCTTCGATACCAATAAAAAATTCCGCTATGGAACTTCCTCCAAAACTGTCGCAAATTAATGTAATTCGAGGTGAAAAAAAAAACACCAAATCAAAATCACCGGTCGCTTCAAGTAACTCGTTAGTCCGTGACGTTGAAGAGCTCGCTATTCATTTGTTGCAACCTCGTCTTACCACAACTCAAACGCGAAATAACTCGAAAGCAATTCCAAACAATTATTTCGATGACACTTAGTGTTTTTCACTCTTCAGCAAACGAAAGAAAAAAAAACTCGAGTATTGTTTCCACGTTTCAACGATGAAAAAAACTTAAATGGCCCTTTTTACATACACACGTATCCTTGTTAGCAAAATTTTCGCCTCGTCGAAAGACCACGGTGAAAAATTCAAAAATTTCATCATTCCGGGGTTCGACTAAGAATCGTTTTATTTTCTCATTAGAAAAAAATATTTTTCACGCGTCGAATTACTGCGTAGAAGCAACGCTTCGAGAAATTTCCTCTTTTTGATTTATAAAACACTCGAAAACGGCGTGAAAAAGAAATTCCCAAAGAAAGCTTCTTTGTTCGGAAAATCTTATCAGCTTTTTTCTTCGACGTGTTCAGCGAGCAAAGAAAAAACTCTCGAGTAAACGGATTTACTCATTTATCGTTCAATTGAAATATGTAACCGTTCGTAAATGAATTTTTATTCATGATTGATTTTCAAAATTACGCCATTATAGTTTAATTAAATCGAAAAATTATCTATTCGTTTGATAAGAATAAACACCGAGTCGATTTAGTTCAGTAATTATCGAATAGAGGAGAAAATTCGAGTGGGATGTTTAAAAAAAGGCAGTTTTTCGCGTAAATGATTCAAGCAGAACTGCAGATTATTTATAACAGAAAGGGAATAGTAAGGGTCAGTGTTAGTAGAAAAAAAATAAAAAAAGATCACCGTTAGTTCGTTTGATAACGTTGAAAAAATCTCCGCTTTACTACTTACGGCGTTATTCCTGGTTAATTACCTGTAATAACCTCGATTACTCGTAATTACTTGTTAATTACCAGTAAGTTACCAGTAAATAACTTGTGAATTACCGCTCAACTACTTGTAAATTACCGGTAGATCACTTGTAAATTACCGGTAGATCACTTGTAAATTACCGGTAAATTACTTGTAAATTACCAGTCGATTACTTGTAAATTACTGGTAAATTACTTGTAAATTCCCGCCAAATTACTTGTAAATTACTGGTAAATTGTGTGTAAATTACCGGTAAATACCGGTAAATAGCTGGTAAATTACTTGTAATTACTGGTGAATTACTTGTAAATTACCAGTCGATTACTTGTAAATTACTGGTAAATTACTTGTAAATTCCCACCAAATTACTTGTAAATTACTGGTAAATTGCTTGTAAATTACTGGTAAATTTCTTGTAAATTACCGGTAAATACCGGTAAATAGTTGGTAAATTACCGGTAAATTACTTGTAATTACTGGTAAATTACTGGTGAATTACTTGTAAATTATCGGTAAATTACTTGTAAATTATTAATAACTTATTCGTAAATTACCTGTAAATTACCTGTAATTACCCAATTCTGCTGTTTTTTGGTAGTTTGGATACATTTTCAATCTTGAAAGGTGAAAAAAATTCTCAGACCAATTAATTTACAGAGAACCACATCAATTCGAAAGCTCTCTTCTACTAAAATTTTACAGCTTTTGCTCTTCTCAAAACCACATCAGGCTTCCACAGACACAGCTATTCGGATTCACAAACCTAAAACCGTTCCCATTTACGGTAGATAAATAGCGTGAAAATTTCCAATAAAATAATTCCTCGCGTATTTTTTTACCGTATGAAAATTCCACCGCACCAAGTTGAAAAAAAATAAACGAGAAAATTTCACATGGAATAGCAAACGTTATTCTCGAATTAGGAGAGAAAAGAACATTAAGGTTATTAAATTACATTTTCAATGAAACGAACTAAATTAAAATTTCCTCAAACCTAAACAATTCTCTAATAAAACTACCTTTTGTAATGTTACGTTTACGCAAGAATTTCTATCTTACGTTCTCGCTACGCGAATTATTTTTTATTTAATAAAAAAATCATATTTTTTTCGTGTTAAATTAAAACGAAGAAATGCCCGAATCGTTATGCGAATGTATATTCACCTGGAAGGAATTACGAAGTGGGGGTCGAATTTGCGAAATTTTTATTAAGCTTATTTTTGTAGGTTTATCAAGTGAAAAAATTTTTAATATGATGGAAATTGTATTTTTTTGCTGTTTCGCTGTATGAAATATTACGTTGGCGTCTGTTGGAAAAAATTAATGAC
>QBDW01002978.1:0-16262 GCA_003261595.1 Maconellicoccus hirsutus | reverse complement strand
CCCCCCACTCCAATTTTTCCCCCTCCAAACGGGCGTTTTCGACACCATTTATTTTTTTAAGTGTCTGTATCACTCGGCAAAATTTTCAAATCTCATTTTTTCGATGTAATTTTGACCCCTAAATGTCATTTATTTTTTTCAAAATTTTGCCTCCCTGGGGCCGTGGTCAAAAATCGCAAAAACCGCGCGCGCGCATTGGGTGAAACTTCCGACTACGCGGTAGCGCCGTGTTCAACGTTGCGCGCGGCCCCTCGTTAGGTCGTAGTAACATGCCTACGCAGCAACGCGCGCAACTGTGAACGAGACGCTACAGCACAGTGGGAAGTACCGATTACGCGCGCGTGCTCAAACACGTTCAAATAATTTTTTTCTCAAAATGTACCGATTTTTGGATGATGGGTCGTATAACATTTTCTGTTTGAAATAATTTCATGATTATTTTTCGATTTTTTTTTGTCAAAATAAATGGTGTCGAAAACGCCCGTTTGGAGGGGAAAAAATTGGAGTGGGGGGTTGTTGATTTTTTCATGAAAGGCCCTTGTAAGGGTCTATCATGTACCAAAATTTCAATTAATTTCGTAAACTGTAATTTAAGAAAAAAATTCCTTTTTCGTAAAAAAATTAATTTCTCGAAAACAGAGGAGAGGGGGGAGCTGAAATTTTGGTCATGAACGTTTCTGGATGGTACCCACTTAATACCCAAATATCATCAAAATCTGGATCCTAAGGCAGATCGCTTATGGTTATCTGCCTATAGCCTTTGAAGGAGAACAGATGAGTCTAAAATGGCAACCGAAGGCGTTGCACAGCAAAGGTTGCATGCCTTCACCTCTGAACGACTTTTATATAAGCACCACCTAAATTAAACGCGCTCTTGAGATCTAAAAGATATATTTATCGACCACGACCGGAAATCCCCTCTTCGACGCTTTTCACGCTCACATTGTGCTTGCAAAACGCAAACCCAATTTTCTTTATTTTCTTAACATACTGGTACCTTTTCATTTGCTCACTAAAAACATCGACATCAATTTCTTTGGCACATCGTATCGCAACCGCTTCCATGCTTTGTTCGTCATCGGCAAATCGATATGCAGCAACAATGGCGACATCATTAACCTCGGCGTTGCGTTGCGGAAACAAGACAACAATCACGGTGTCATTTTGCATACCGAAGTACGTCACGTGACGTAACTCGTCGTCATTCATCTTCAAAATATTTATCGGATCCCATAGCACGATCATGAGACCGTTGAATAGCGCTTTGGTTAAGGCCACTTTGAAATGGCAGTTAACCCAGAGCCAGATCTCACGAAACTTGTGGAGCTGACCGGTCAAAAGTACATGGAGGGAATCTCTGAGATAATTAGCGCACACGAACTTCTCCCTGATCCATTCTTGCATTTGTAGATGAAACCACAATTTACTATCTTCATTGGTTACTTTTAATAACATACCATCGGTCTCTGGCACGGTCACACGGCTCAGGTATCCATAGTGCATCAACAAGCTCGGCACGCTTGATTCCTCGAAATGGATGTTATACGAGGCCAACGTCATCACAGGGAATAGAACGCTTTCGCCCATGTACAACCTTCGAAAATTATGTTGCGTTTTCTCCGACCGCGCCAAGCAGAACGTTACTCGCGGGTAAGTCAACTCGACGAACGAATGCGCCGCGAGACGTTCGTCCAAGAAGTACTGACCATGTATGGATTCATTGTGCCCACTAGGACGAACGAAATCTTGCGTACAAAGGTAATCTCGAACGGCGGCGGGATGACAAGTATAATCGTTATGGCGATTCTCGCAACACCATCGTTCCAGAGATAACTCTCCGTCGAGTAACTTCCGGTTACTCTTGGATACCCAATTCTCCACCTCGAGCTTGCTGAATTGGTGAAACTCGGAAAATCTTTCATGCACGATGGTATCCTCGAGGACATTCTGCACATGCGAGAATACCTCGTCGTACACGTCGGCCAATCGGAGCACCCCCGTTAGTACCCCCTTCTCCACATACGAGTTGTTGTTGAACGCTCGACAGTAAATATCGCGAAACAGGAGCATCACCTCTTGCAACATCTCTGGACCATTGATTAGGTAGGTTTTCATCATAAAAGGCCAATCATATCGTTCCACCAGGATATAAACCTTTTTGCCATGATACTTGTATAGAGCTTCGCTGACGAACCTCAAACTATCCACGACGTCTTCCCTGGTAACATGGTCGTTGACTCCTTCGGCATCGTATTTCTTGTATTTCTCGAATCTCTCAGTCAACGAGTTATTCGACGTCATCCAATCCTTCAAGTAACTATGTTCGTACTCGAAATGCTCCGCTACTTGCGTCAGTATCATTTTCCAAACATCTAGCTCACTCTGGACCGCATCCAGTTTAATATCTAGTACCGGATAGTTACCTTGATGTTTCATTATATCGTCGAATTGGGCGATCTTCAAAGGCTCCAAAATCACCGATTTTTTCTCATCGTAGAACGTCGACGTATAATTACCACCGACAAATAGCGCGCGTGATTTGCTTCGAGCGAAGAACGTAAACATCATATCTAAGTTTACACTTTTACCAGAACCAAACGGTCTATTTATAATAATCACCTTGTGCGTATCTTGGATGATTTCCTTGATCAGCAAGCTCTTGTCGACATATTGCGAATTTACCACCTTCCACGCGAAGAGCTTCTCCAACTGGGGATCCTTCGAGGTATCGGCAACCCGTAGAAATTGTACTGACAGCAGCGACGCCAATACCACCAAGCGTACACCAGTCATCCTTAATGCGAGGATTCCTCCGGGTATGCTTACTTCGCGATATCTCCGGAAGATCTGCACGGATTAATAACCCAATACTGGTGGCGTGAAGCGGTCACGAGAACGAGGCCTCGAAACGATAACCATGGTGGAATGTTTGATAACAAGAAATGTACACGTTATCGAGTTCACAATTGAGATAAATTTTTGCCTATGTTATCTTCGCATCCAAAGTGAGCACGTCAAAAAACCAGACTTTTTTCCACAACTTTCTGCACACGAATTACTTAATCCTCGACCTCCTCAACATCTTGTAGATCTCTGAACGATTTTTCAATCAGTTTTTATCAATGCGGTCAATTTGTATCGTTCATCGAATCATAGAGCGTTAATGTACCACGATGCGATTGGCCAAAATCAACAGATCAGTTTATCAATCTACATGGTCATCAAGTTAAACTGACCAAGAGACGTTTGACTTCGAGGAAGAGTGAATTCATACTAACAAGGGAACTACTTGAGGTGTCCGGCTTGAATTTGAATAGGAGTTAGATTTTTGGAAAGACGACATCAAAAAACCCTCAAAACCAAAATTTTAGCAGTTCAAATTAACTTCTCGATTTTTGGCGAATTTTTGAAAATTTGAAAATTACAAAATTTCGATTAAAAATAAAGAATTGGAGCCTCCAGCACGATTTTCATTTTTCTCCAGGAACTCGAAATGCTCCAAAATGGCTTGCCAATGCGATTTTCGGGTTCAGCGGGTTCTACTAAGGGGAAAATTATTTTCCAGTTGATTCCGACATGCGTGAACGAAAAATGGATTTTTTTCAATTTGTAATACTTTGCTATGAAAAAACTGGCCCAGGAAAACCCATTCTAGGTGTCCGGCTGGAATTTCCCGAAATGTAGTCGTCGGTTGGGTAGGTTGGGAATAAGAGAAAACCAAGTTTTTAGCTGCCCAATCTCAAATGCACGCCTTCTGGAGTATTTCGAAGTTCCTGGAGAAAAATGAAAATCGCGCTGGAGGCTCCAGAACGGCTCGCCGATGCGATTTTCGGATTCAGCGGGTTCAAATTAGGGGAAAACATTTCTTGCATGATTTAAAATAATTTTCCGAGTTTTTTTTTAAATTTATTTTTAATTGAAATTTCGTTATTTTCAAATTTTAAAAATTCGCCAAAAATCGAAAAGTCAACTTGACCAGCTAAAATTTTGGTTTTTGGGGTTTTTCGACATGCTCTTTCCAAAAATCCAATTCCCTTCAAATCCGAGCCGGACACCTCAAGTAGTTCCCTTGTAAGCCCGAAATGCAAGGTTATCTTCGAAGGTGACAAGCTACTCAACAAAACTAGAATAAAATTTCAACAAATACAACACACTTGATAATACTTTATTGAACGCTGGACTTCAACAAAGTAGAATCTAATGTTACCTCTGAGACAGTCGTGGCCACTGGGATATCCTCCAGGACGGGAATCACGCTGACATTGCACTTGTAAAAAGCCAACCCAATTCTTCTGATCTTCCTGATACCCCCGTAACTTATCAATTTCTCTCGCAGAACCTCAACATCGGTTCTATTAGCGCATACTACAGCGGCCTCCGCAATATGCTCCAGGTCATCGGCGAACCCGTACTCTACAACGATGGCGGTATTATTCCAGCGTGTTTTTGGTTTCGGGATCACGATGGCGCACACAGTTTCGGTATCATTTCGCATGTAGAAAACCGTCTCGTAACGCAATTCTTTGTAACAATGCAACAGGTGTATCGCATCCCATAACAGGATCATGAGACCATTATAGATCGCCGTTTCCATCTCCACCTCAGCCACACGACTTGTCCAATAACTGTTGAATTTATCGTAATGACCGTCCAAAAGGAAGGTAATGAAATTGCTCAAGTCATAAGCGCCGATATTAAATTTCTCCTTGATCCAGTTGTAAATCCGCATGTACAACCACAACTTGGCGTCGCTGTTTGGCACATTCATGTAGATCATATTACCATCGGCTCTGGTCACCGGGTACAAGTACCCGTAGTAAAAGATCAACGTGAGTTCGTTCGATACCCCGTGGAAGACACTATTGGAGACGAGACCCACCACAGGGTACGGAAGCACCTCGCCCATGTACAATCTGCGGAAATCATCTTGCATGACATCGAGCGACAACAGACTCTTGGTCGCGGACGGGTACACCGAGTAGGAGGAGTGCGCGTAGAGACGTTTAGGTAGGAAATACTCACCGTACACGGGTTCGGTGGTTTTATCCTTCATCAAAGGAGCCCGAGTGAAGCCAGGGCTGCGCAGGTACTCCCGAACTAGCTTCGGATTGCAGACGTAGCTGTTGAAATGGTACCCGCAACACCACCGCTTCAACGATAACTCTTCGTCTATCTGGCGTCGCGGTGATTTGATCAACTCGAGCTCCGATTCGTCGAAGCGATAAAACTCGGAGAATTTTTCATCTAGTATCGTATTCTCGAGCAAGTTGTCGACCTGCGAGAACACCTCCTCGTGGACGTCGTCCAATCTCAGCACCCCCGTCAGAATCCCTTTCTCCACGAAGTCGTTATTATTGAACGTCCGACAATATATATCTCGAAATAATCGAATCACTATTTGCAACTTGGCCGAGCTCTCTTCGTAGTCGCCATTTATCAAAAACGGCCAATCGTATTGCTCCACCAATATATAAACCTTTTTACCTCGTCGATTATGTAGTATTTCGCTGGCGAACCTCAAACTGTCCACCACATCTTCACGAGCTACATCCTCAGTATCATTGTAACCATAATTTATATATCTTTCGCGCTTCATCGAGTCATTTAAACTCTTCCCTGTCGAGTTGTCGATTTCATGCGAAAAAATATTTTTCAATTGTCTCATTATCATCCTCCCAACGTCTTTTTCGTTATCGGCCAATTGCAGCCGGATACGTAAAACCGTATAATTCCCCTGACATCTCATTTTGTCTTCGTGCTGGGTAATCTTCAAAGGCTCCAAAACCGTCGTTTTACTTTGATTGCCCAACACCCACGAGAAATTACCGCCGGCGAAAAGCGGCCGGAATGCGGTTCCGTCAAGGAATGCGGATATCATATCTAAATTTAAACTCTTACCGGAGCCGAACGGTCTATTTATTACGATCACTTTATGTCTATCGTTCAACATCACCATCACGAGTAAGCTTTTATCGACGTATTCCGAGCTCAGCACTTTCCACAAGAATGATTTTTCGTTTTTAACCACAACGTGCGCGTCAGTCGACTGCCGTGAGGTTGACAGCAGCGTTGTCGTCAGCAATGCGACGAGTATTTCACGGGTCATCGAAAGCATCGCTGAATACTTCAAAATGTATCAAAATTACGTTAAAAGGAATTAGCCAAAATTAAGCTATTGTCAACTATTTGCAAATTCCGCGACAGTTAATTCTCCGAATTTGATGTATTATACGTTGATACGAGAACCTCGAAAAGCCAAAGCTTTGGAATTTCTTTAACGAGTACATAGATAAGTCCTCTATCGCGATTTATATCGAGATCAGTTTCATTTAGGGAATTAAATTTTTTCAAATATTTCCTCATTTTCAGAGGAGGTCGTTTCGTATTTCGATGCAAAAAGGTCCTTTTTTGGAAATAGAAGTGGGACAGTTCTCAAAGACCATTTTTTTCTTAAAAAAAAATCATAATTTAGAAATAATCGGGGAGCCCGCATAGAAGGGAACGCCACCCCTTGCCGATTTGACGGGGCTTTTTTTTTATTGAAGAGAGAGTCCTAGGGAACATATCAAAGTGAAAATCAAAAAAAATAATGGGGGAAAATCACAAAATGGCGGTCGTTTTGATAGACAGGTGAGCGTTGCTGCTTCTAAGGAGGGGAAAAGTGCGTATACGAAAAAATTGATAATAACTAAAAATATTTCTCATAAAATTTCCTACATATCAAGTTATTAACATTATTCACGTAGCATGTAACGTTGACGAGAAAAACCCGAGTAAACTTGGCCATATATTTACTCCATAATTAACAAAAACCAGTGATTTTTCACTTTTTGCCCGTAACTCAAGATGTAATAGGTTTACGAGAAAAATGATAATAACTAAAAATGTTCTTCATCAAATTTCCCACCAATTATCATACAAACGGTTTTTACATAACTCAACGCTGGTGAGAAAAAAGTGCTTGAAGTCAATTTGAAGAGCTTCTTTTACAGAAAATTGACCAATTTGAACTTCATGGGTGGTTTTCTCTTCAGCTTTGCGTTATGTAAAAACCCTTTATATGATAATTTGTGGGAAATTTAATGAAGAACATTTTCAAATATTACCACTTTTTTCGTACGCCCACTTTTTGATTTACGTGAAATGGAAACAATCATTTCCATCGTCACAATCACCACCATTACCAATTATAAACGTATTAACTCATGCGGAGAAACAGAAGATGTTGGTTTTATTTGATGACCTCTTCATGAAGTGGGTCTACATTGCATTCAAATCTGTTGATTCATATGTTGTATCTCTAAGGAAAGAACTATCTGGTCATGAACTTGTTCAAGCATGTTCTGACACAGCCATTATTTTAGTCTTGGTACTAGTGTACTGCACGATGCCGACGGTATCGTACGATTAGTCTGGTCAATTTAGCATTTGAGCTTGCAAAACGAGAAGATAAGCTGAATTTTGGTATATACCTAGTATTGAGTATTCGATACCCTTTACAACATACTTCACTCCAAAACAAATGTCATGTTTGCAAGTTCCCTTTTTTGTGGATCTAAGCCCCCCTAAAATCGGTTTTTCGCTTATATCTTGATGAAAACTGGTTTTATCAAAAAAATAGTTCAGTTCAGAATTGAAACCCACTAAATTCTCTACAAAATGCATACATTAAGAGTTGATGTAGCTGGCTTAGATTCCGAGCTACGTGTGATTGAAGAAAGAACATTTTTCGTGAATAGATGGCTTTTCAGCCTAATTGTGTAGGGTACAGTTTTTCGGCTCTAGTTTAGCATAAAATGATTCTATGAAAAAAAATAGCTTAGTTCGAGGTTGATGCCTACTAAATCCTCTGCAAGTACTGATTTTACAAAACTAGGCAAAAAAATAACCAAAACCCTATTTCATTGCGACGTCACAGCTCGGAAACTAAGAAAGCAATCTAACTTCTTTATAATGAAATTTATAGAGAATTTGGTCATCTTTCATTTCAGTTATTATACATTTTCACGAAAAACCATTTTTCCCATGGTTACGGGTAAAAAACTAAATTTATGCGAATTTTGTCAAAAATTCACGGAAAGTGCTCCTTTTTCAATCGCACGTAGCTCGGAATCTAAGCCAGTTACATCAACTCTTAATGTATGCATTTTGTAGAGAATTTAGTGGGTTTCAATTCTGAACTGAACTATTTTTTTGATAAAACCAGTTTTCATCAAGATATAAGCGAAAAACCGATTTTAGGGGGCTTAGATCCACGAAAAAGGGAACTTGCAAACTTGTCATTTGTTCCGGAGTGAAGTATGTTGTAAAGGGTATCGAATACTAGGTATATACCAAACCTCAGTTTATCATTTCGTTTTGCAAGCTTGAGGCCATTTTCGGGCTAGATTGACTGGATTAGATACCGTGGTATCGAAGAACGAGTATCGATGACGATGCGCAATTGCAAAAATAGCACCGCCAAATTCATTTTTGCTATGCGGCATCGTGACGATACTATTCGATTCGGTTCGATTTGGTTCGATTCGATTCGATTTGATTCGGTTCGATTCGGATTGATTCGATTCGGATTGATTCGGTTCGATTCGGATTGATTCGATTCGATTCGATAATGTTCTTCGCAAATATTGTAAATTCTCAGTTAACAAAACCTATGAAGTTTTAGATGATGTATGCAAAATACCTATTTCATATCAATTTTTCAAAAAAAAATTTAATAAAAAACAAAGAAGGATGTGAGAACGAACGAAAACTTTGTATTTTTGAGAACAAACAGCGAAGAACGAGAACGATCTAAGTTCTTTGGGAACGAACAGACTGAGAATGAGAATAGTGGTCGTTTGTTGTTGGATCGTTCTCGTTCTTCGTTGTTTGTTCGCAAAAATACAAAGTTTTCGTTCGTTCTCACATCCTTTTTCGTTTTTGATTTCATTTTTTTTTTGAAAAATTGATATGAAATCATCGCTAACTCACGAGAAAGCAGTATTCATACGTCAACTTACTACTGTTTAAAATTCTCGCAATGGCAGGCTTTTTTTGCCTTTTTTCAAAAAATGAAATTCCCAAGTTTGAAGTTATTTTCAATGTTGATGAGTGATTCTTATAGGAAATTTTTCATAAAATTTAACGCCTTAAACCACAAGTTTCTACCTCAAATACTGACCAAGATATATGATTTTAAAGTCAAGACTTACTATTTTCAATTAAGAAATTGAAGAAAATTCAAACAACGAAGAACGTTGAGAAAAACGTTCTCGTTTTTCATTTTTGAAGTTCTCATTCGTTCTTAGTTCTTCGTTCTCTTGCGTTTCAAGTTCTTTTTTTTAAGTTATCGTTTTTCGTTTAAAAAAAAAAAATATTGGTTACCTATTTGCGTTTTTTTGCATTTTTCATTCTCGTTCTTGTTCGTTCTTCTATCACTGATTTCTATATCAATATTTCGAATTCGATATATCGATACTTCCAACTTCGATATATTGAAATTTTATTCAAATTAACAACACTACGTATCACAGCTCCTAATCGCCTTGGCGAATTAATCGAGAAAAAAATACTGATCCAATTTCGTTCGAGAAATACCAATCGAAATTGACCGTGGTACAAATGTCTAAATGCAGGCATTTCTCTGAATAATCTCTTCGATCGATTGCACGGTAACATTATTTTTATAAAAAGCCATCCCAATTTTTTTAACTTCCCTGATGTATTTGTATTTCTGCATTTTATCGTTAAAAACGCCGATATCGATTTGCCTCGCACATTCCTCAGCTTCGGATTGCAGACTACCTTCGTCTTTGGCGAATCTATACGCCACAATTACAGCGGTATCATTAACCTCGGCAATTGGTTTCGGGAGCACGATAACGGTCACGGTTTCGGTATCGTTATGCAAAGCGAAATACGTCATGTAGTGGATTTGGCCGTCACGACGTTCCCTCAAAATATGTATAGGATCCCACACCGCGATCATCAGAAAATTATACGTCTCCACGCAGGGTTCCACTAGTGGGGTATGGCTGAACCAATGATCTTGGAATTTATAAAATTCACCGGCCAATAGAAACTTGACGTATTCGTACAAGGAAAAAACCAAGTGGACACAGAAGGTCTTCCGGATCCATTTCTCTATCTTCAGGTATAACCATAACTTCGAGTTGTGATTTAATATATTCACACGCCATCGATCACCATCCGCCTTGGTGATCGGATTCAGGTAACCGTATTGCAGTAATACACTCGGTACCACTGATTCATCGTTGAAAACATTCTTCGAGGTGATCGGCACAATAGATTTGAGGATAATTTCATCCATGTATAATCTACGACAATCACGTCTCACGTTTCTCCATCGCGTGAAATTTAACTCCGAGTGAGGATAAAACATATGAGGGTAATAATTAGCGAATTCACGTTCTTCGATGAAGCAATCACCTGTATCATTGGAATACAAGAATCTGTCCCTGTACATATAATCCCGCACAGCCGACGGGTTGCAAAGATACCCTCGGAAACTGTATCCGCAGCACCAACGCTCCAAGGAGTGCTCTTCATCGTTCGGCTGATTGGGACATCCTTTCGAGGTCAAATTCTGCACCTCTGATTTACTAATGTAGTAAAACTCTGAGAATTTCTCATCCAGCACCGTACTCTCGAGCACGTTCTCTACATGCGAGAAGACCTCTTCGTAGACGTCGGATAATCTCAACAGCCCCGTCATCACCCCCTTCTCCACATACGGATTATTGTTAAACGCGCGGCAGTACATCTCCCGCAGCATAAGCACCGTCTTCTTCACCCTCTCAAACGTATCCTGACGCTTGACCATGAAAAACGGCATTTCGTATTCGTCCACCAACACATAAACCTTGTTTCCGTGATACTTGCAGAGTACTTCGCTGACAAACCTCAAACCATCGACTACCTCTTCGTAGCTTATATTATTATCAGCCTTAAACGAGCAGTATCTTTTATATTTCTCGAACCTGCTCTTCAACGTGAAATTAGAGTCCAGCCAACTTTGCAAATAACCTCTTTGTCGGATATCCTGCCGTAACTGTGTCAATATCATCATTTCGCCATTAATTACTGTATCCAACACGTGATGCTTAATGCGTAAAACCGGATGACATCCTTGGTACTTCATCGCATCCTCGTATCGTGCAATCTGCAACGGTTCCAGTGTGGCTGTTACATTCTTGCCATCCACAGTACCTTTGAACTCTCCTCCGACAAACATCTGACGATACTCAGGGTGTTGGAAAAAGGTCGCTAACATGTCCAAATGTAAAGTCTTACCCGAATGAACTGGTTTATTGATGATGATCAATTTATGCGTGTCGTCGATGATCTCCTTGATGAGCATACTTTTATCGATATATTGCGACTTGAGCACTTTGCGCGGGAAGGATGTCTCTTCCGATGCATCCGTAAAATTTATGGCATTCACGTTGGCGACATATCGTAGCGCTGAGATCAGCATCGACGTCAATATCACCACGAACACTTTGCGTGACATAGCGATCGCCGCTGGGTATCAAGAAAGGTGGCAACTTGTAATAACGTCCAATTTTCCGTTTTCATATCGCGACTGAATACTTTATCGGAATTCGAATCGAGATAATTTCCCAAGATGATTAGGATTTCGTATAAATCATATCGAGTACTTCAATCTGGTAAATCTAAATTGGAATTAGCCATCTAGAAATTTTCGCTCGCTTATCCGCGAAGAAATTAAACATTGCTTCCGGAATATCCAAAGAATGGTCGTAATGTTCACGACACGTGGGAAAGGAGCGATAATACAGCCATTGACAATTGGCAATGAAACGATACACGATACACAGAGCGCGCTGCAACAAAATGTTGAAAACGGGATGCTATGAATTGTAATACATGACAAAATAGTGGTTTTTCAATTTTTACTCCAAAATCGGAAGACTTGAGAAATTTTTTCTTCTCTTATAATTTAAAGAAGATTAAATTTCCTATTTTTTGATATGCCAACAATCAAACTTCTACCATTTTTACGTTTGTAAAGCTCGCTTTTCTTCTCACGGATATTCAGACTTTTTCAACGTTTTGCAACTTTGCGTTCAAATTACTTCAAAATTAAGCTAAAAACTCTCAGTTTTTTGTAAATCTCGAATTTTCAGAATTTTCTCTTCTTTTTAACGATTCAACAACAATATCTGTTGGTGAATTTTTCATCGAAATATTCACCATTAATTTTTTATGATCATGTTAGTCTGTCGACATTCATTTTAGTATCATTGATACGTTGTTGAAAAGAGAAAAAAATTCTGAAAATTCGAGATTTCCAAAAAATTGACAGTTTCTGGCTTAATCCTAAAGGAATTTGAATGGAAAATTACAGTACATTGAAAAAATCTAAAAATCAGTGAAAAGAAAATGAGCTTTATGACCATAAAAATGGTCAAAATGTAATTGTTTTCATATCAAAAATTAGGGAAAATTTTCTTAAGCCCTCTCGTTTTCGAGTAGAAATTTGAAAACTGCAATTTCTCCACATACCCCAGCTTAAGTATCCCATTTTCAAGTGTTTCGTCATAGCGCCACCAGATGTCAGTCACTTTGAATTTCATTTCTAATTGAAATCAACGAAAGGTAATACTTGCGTAGCATTTCGCCCACCGAAGTTGCATTTTGTTGGTTAGAACATCTAAACACGCGAATCAACCAGCGAACATTATCTTTCAATTATCGATTTCGAAACATTGAACAAAATCTCCGTATGGAGGTAAAAATTACCGAATGATTCAAATTTTCATTTTGAAAATTTCGATATTACCCTCAAGCGTAAAAATAAACAGTGAAATAACATAAAAAAAACATCGTCCGAGTCAAAAAATACAAATTTTAATATACGGCATGATTTTCTTGAAAATTGTGAATGGTAAGGCATCCCGATGAGTCAGCAGAATTTGGTAATTGCATTATATGTCACGGCTCCTCGACCGTTCCACGCGGTAAAGACAACCGCCGAATAATTCATTCAGCGTCATTACTCAATCGCTTTATCTCCCCTCTTGACCAATTCGTTTGCTTAATTCATAAACAGAGATGAAAAACGCGCTTAACGAAAAAACCATGCCTTTATTCATTTACAATAACGACGTGCAACAAAAGTACAGCACATCCCAAACCCGCCCATTTCAAAACCTCGACGGAAGATCCTCTTCTACACAACGCACCGTCGCGTTACCTATGTGAAAAGCGACGCAAATCTTCTTAATTCTCTTAATTCCGTCATTATTGTCAATATATCGACGAAAATTTACAACATCCATTTGCCGAACGCACTCTCTGGCCGCGGAGTCAAGATCATTGTCGTTGGCCATGTGAAACACGACAACGGCGGCTGTTCCATTAGCGACGATGTTCACGCTGTCACATGAAACACTAGGTCTAGGCATGAAAAATGCTGACACCTTGGATGTCGTATTTTGCATCCCCAGGTACACCTTGTATTCTCTGGGATCAGGCCACTCGATAATATCATCGAACATCACCACCAACAGGAAGTCGTAGAACGTCTCGTCCAGCACGTTCGAAAGACCACGACGCCATAATCTCCGAAACTTGTCGAACTTGCCGCTGATCAGCGCCTCTCTCAGATCGAATCTAACCACCCTTGATAAATGCCTTTCGAGGTAGTCAGTGATTTGACGATGAAACCATAGCTTCTCGTCGTCGTTTGGTATATTCAGGTACATGTTACCATTAACTTTGGACGACGGGGTTAGGCATCCATAATGGAGTAGTAAGCTTTCACGCGGAGGTAGATCATTGGTATCCTCTGTTCCGAACTGCGCCACTGGACAAAGGACGCTATCGCCGATGTACCATTTCACGACAGATTTCTTCATATTGTTTGATAACGAGAGACTCTGCGATAACTGCGGATACCATCTTTTTAATATAACTTGGAAGTCAATTTCCAAGTATCGCTCCCACAGATACTTCTTCGAGGGGTAGTAAGCGATGTAATTACTAATCAACGAGGGTTTGCAGTGGTATCCATTATACGTATACCCGCAACATCCTCTTTCCAGGGTGCTCTCCGTAGTTTCATTCATCATGTCACTGGTCTCACCTTCTACAGAACTCTCCGGAGACTCATTCAATTTGGATATCACCTTCGTCAGCCATTCGTCAACTTCATGCTTACGGAAGCCGAAGAACTCGGAGAATCTTTCGTCCAGTATCGTGTCCTCGAGCACGCTATCAACGTGCGAAAGCACCTCTTCGTAGACGTCCGCCAGCCTTAGGACGCCGGTCAATATACCCTTCTCGACATACGGATTATTATTGAACACTCGACAATATATATCTCGAAACAGCGTCATAATTTCATTCTTCTTCTGTGTGCGGAACTCGTAGGTATAACCTAAAAAAGGTGTCTCATAATCCAACACAAATATGTACACCTTTCGCTGGTGATACTTGTATAGTACCTCGGTGAAGAACCTCAACCCATCCACTACATCCTCCATGGACATCTCTTCGACGCTGATGCTCGTCTCACCGTAATTCCTGTACTTGTAGAATCTTTCCTTCAGAGAATTATTCAACGATCCAATCCATTCCTGCAGGTACGCTCGTTCGCGAAATTCGGCTTTCAATCGTTCTAGCACCCTGTTTCGCATCTTGTCTCGCACCTCTACCTCGTCATTCGCACAAAAAAACGAAATTTTGATACATGGATGCTCACCTAGACGTTCCATGATA
Organism: Maconellicoccus hirsutus; assembly: GCA_003261595.1. NCBI lineage: Eukaryota > Metazoa > Arthropoda > Insecta > Hemiptera > Pseudococcidae > Maconellicoccus > Maconellicoccus hirsutus. The sequence goes on along the minus strand of QBDW01002978.1, from coordinate 1,514 downwards.
TCTTTATGCTGAGCGATCTTCAACGGTTTTTGTAGTACGGACCCACGAGTATTACTACGTCCCTCGAATAAGCCTCTTTGTTGTTCTGCTGGGTGTCTAATTCCGTCGAAAAACCGGTATAGCAGATTGACGTTGAACGTTTTACCCCAGCCGTATGGTCTGTGAATCACGATGACCTTGTGTGTAGCCTCGACAATTGCTTTGATGAATAAGCTTTTATCGACACGATGTTTTCGTGGTCCTTCATAACCCCATACAGCCTTACCCCTTTCGGGTCCTAAAATCATCAAGGAGGCAATCGCAAGTAACCTCAACCACATCGTTGTCATCTTCGTTTCAACGGTGTCAAACTGCGTGATGAAAGTTCGCGTTGTTTCGTTACAAGCACATTATATTCGCACACGTATCACCTTCACCAAGAGCTTTATACGACTCGTAGGTATAGTCACGATAAGTGTATTTCTCATCGGCCCGTTTTGCAGACACGGCAACTCTACAGCAAAAGATTACTTATCAGTCGATTTCGTAACGATGAACAAACATACTCTTCCTATCCGACTCGTTTCACGATAAACCGTCACCCCGTGATTAAAACATTTATTAAGATTCGCATCGTCTACCACCCTTCCTCGGCTCATTCCCACAGACCGGCAGCTAGAACCCCTAATGTAGTAGATCGCGTCTTGGTGATTAATGTGGGTCAAGCCGGAAGGTCAATATGTCTCCTAATTTGATAAATCGCGATGAATAACCATTTAAAAAATCTAACGTCTTATTTATTTATCAAAACTACGTTCAACAAAAGTACAGCAAATCCCAACCTCGCCCATTTCAAAACCTCGATGGAAGATCCTCTTCTACATAACGCACCGTCGCGTTACCTACGTGAAAAGCCACGCATACTTTCTTAATTCTCTTAATTCCGTCATTATTCTCAATATATCTACGAAAATTTACAATGTCCATTTGTCGAACGCACTCTATGGCAGCGGAGTCGAGATCATTATCGTTGGCCATGTAGAACACGATCACGACAGCTGTTCCGTTATCGACGGTATTCACGACGTAGGATTTAACGTCAGGATTAGGGATGAGAAACGCGGACACCTTGGATGTTGCATTTTGCATCCCAAAGTACACCTTGTATTTTTTGAGGTATGGCCATTCGATAATATTGTCTAACATCACTGTCAACAGGTAATCGTAGAACGTCTCGTCCAGCACCTTCGAGAGACTGCGATGCCATAACCTCCGAAACTTGTCGAATTTGCCGCTGATCAGCGCCTCTCTCAGATCGAATACAACCTCCCTTGATAAATGCTTTTCGAGCTAGTCTCGGATTTGGCAATAGAGCCATACCTTCTCGTCGTCGTTTGGTATATTCAGGTACATGTTACCATCGGCTTTGGCCGATGGGGTTAGGTATCCATAGTGGAGTAGTATGCTTTCAGGCAAAATTTGATTATTGATATCCTCTGTTCTGAATTGCGCCACTGGACAAAGGACGCTATCGC
>QBDW01002968.1:0-19118 GCA_003261595.1 Maconellicoccus hirsutus | reverse complement strand
GGTTTGATTTTTAAAAGAAAACATGTTGACCTCTCCTCCTCTCCTCGTCGATAACGTACATTTTAGTCGGTCAAGTTATATTTTCAATTTTTGAGGAATTATTAAAAATTAAAAAATCGACTCGCATTAACATGCTGCTTTAAATGTGAAGATTTTGATTTTTGAAAAAAAAGTGTCGATCTCCCCTTCCCGCCTCTCATCAATAAAATGAATTTTAGCTAGTCAAGTTTATTTTTTAATTTTTGGTGAATTTTTAGAAACTCAAAAATCGTCTTACGTAAACATATCGCTTTGAATTTGAGAAGGATTTTGATTTTTGAAAGAAAACATGTTGACCTTCTTCCCCCTCCTCTCATCGATAATTAACATGCTGCTTTAAATGTGAAGATTTTGATTTTTGAAAAAAAAAGTGTCGACCCCTCCTTCCCGCCTCTCATCAATAAAATGAATTTTAGCTAGTCAAGTTCATTTTTTAGTTTTTGGTGAATTTTTAGAAATTCAAAAATCGTCTTACGTAAACATGTCGCTTTGAATTTGAGAAGGATTTTGATTTTTGAAAGAAAACATGTTGAACCTTCTTCCCCCTCCTCTCATCGATAAGGTACATTTTACCCAGCTAAATTAATTTTTTGATCTTTGGGGAATTTTTAAAAATCCAAAAATCGATTTTTTCTATTTAAAAAATGAAATTTTGGTAAAAAAATATTTTTAGTGTAACTTTTTCCTAATGTTGATTCTTTGAAGCCAAAAATCGCGATTTTTGAACCGTCTTTGAGTTTTCTACGCGATTTCCATATTCTCCGGGATTTCGAAAACACTCCAAAGAAGGTGGTAATTCGATTGAGCTGCCGGATATTCAATTCTCGCTTATTTTTGTCCATCTTGGCTGAGAAATTTACACGGTTAAGGAATGTTAGGCAAATATTTTCCACGTGACTAGCGGTAATTTTGAGTTTTGTCATTTTTTCGGGCATTCAAAAGCTTGTCAACGTTTTTTTAGAAACTTGGAAAATCTCTATCTTAAACATTTTTTAAGTCGATATTTTTCTTTAAAAAGATGTGTAAATCATGGTTTTTACATTGAATTCTCAATTCCTCCAGTCGCGTGAAATATAAAAACAAAAGTTTTCATATATTTGAAATCCTTTTCGAAAATGTCAACTTTTTTACCTGAAGTATTTTTCGATCGACGAATTACCCAAGAGGCAAATTCGCGTTGAAATGACCTCGTGTTATTTAAAATTTTCAAAAAAATTTGTTACATTTTTTTCCGTCGAATTAAAAAATAAAAGCGATATTGAATTTTTCACCAAATTTCAGTGTGAATGAATGGGTTCACTTTACAATGAATTTTTTATTAAATAAAATTGAGGAGAATCGTTCAGAGAATTGGAAAGGTTGCACGTAGGTTGTGTTTTTATTTTTGTGAGAAAAGTAACGGGGGGGGGGATCTTAAAACGACAGAGCCCTGAAATTTGCCTCAATTTTATTTTTTTCTCTTTCGCGTAATTTTTCAGTTGTTTATCAATTTTTTTTATCGTTTTTGTAGCACGTTCTGTAGTCTTTCAGAAGTAATAACTATGAAAATAATTAACCCATCGAAAAACACTTTATGCAGGATCTTAAAGAGGATACCTTAGGCTATATTTCACATATATGAACTTTCTTTCTAACTATTACCCACTTCGAGCTACAAGCTTTAAAAAATAACCCCATATACGGTGAACATCTTTCGAAAACACCCTGTATTCGAGAATTTACTCATGAGTAATTCAATAAATTCCACAAAATACCAACCCACCGAAACCGAACTTGAAAAATACTCTTCATCTACGAACACAAAACCAAACCTAAAACTTAAAGACACTTACCCTTCGCCTCTCGAGCCCTCAAATCACTCCCAATCGTCGTCGCAGCGAAACCTGAAACAAAGTTTTTCTAATTAAACGCCGAAAAACAACGTTTCGCCGCGGCTGCGGAGAGCCCGGGGGCATTTAATCACCCCTTTACTACGCTTGCCACGAGGAAAACCACCGTTAAATCGTTAATTTCCTTTTTGTAATCAAGAATGAAATTTGATATCGGTGGATGCGATCCTTATAAAATAGATAATGGTTTCTCAAGCACGGGTTGACATTAATGAAGAGAAATAAGACCCGAGAGAGGAACGCGCATAGCGCTCCTAACGACAGCCAACGTGTACTAATTATAAAACGACTACACCTTGCTGGATTTTAGCTAATCAGTACATTTGTCAAAGCCACTTTCGAACAGCTGCGCCTTCGCGTACAACGACAAACTTTCATAAAAACCCACCTCCCCGATGTCTCCGTCCATCCGAGCCGACGTCGATGGCGGCGTCGAGGGGTGAAAAAAAAACAACCTTGCAATTTGTACAACGCGTTTATCAATTAAATAAATTAAAACCGAAGGGATACGACGAACGGAAAAAACGCCGTAATGAAGCAATCCCTCTTTTTTATTTTTAAACAAATGTATCTCGCTTATCAATGAAGACGTCGGAGGAAATAATTTGCTGATTTATTAACATCGCTTACCTAGTTTTATTCGCTTGCGCGTAATCGGTTGAATTTGTTGATAAAAAGATCGTTTTAAGACTCCAGGAAACCGTTCGTACGAGATGAGGTGACTAAAAAAATAAAAACTCGATTTATCCGTATTTTCGATCGCTTCAATCGAATTATTCGCAATTCCAGAAATTTCCAGTTCACCAAAAAATCCATTCAGGCTATTTTTTCAATGGAAAATAATGAAGTGAAAAAAAAACACGAAAATGACTCGTGAATTGATCCACTGGAATTGCACAGTAAAGCAAATAATTCGATAAAAATGGTCAAAATTTAAATTTCAGTAATTCGATTTCATATAATTCGGTTTCTGGAATATTTTAAAAATTCCAAATAAAATGAAAATTATACTGGAGCCTCCAGAACGATTCCAAAACATGAAATTCAATTGCGGTAGATTCGAATTAACAAGGAAACGTTTTTTACACGATTTCCAACTCTTCGAAAACGAGCTCGAGCTCGATTTTTTTTCGTATTTTAAATCGATTTTAGACAAAATCGATCAATCGATTCGGGAAAATTCGATCAATTTTTGATTTAATCGATCAAATCGATTCGAGTTGATTTCAAGATGATTTCAAGTTGAATAATCGACATGATCGTTCAATTCGATTCGAACCGATCAAGTCAAATTGATTCGATAAACATAATCGACCCGACTTGGATGAAATCAAATCGATTTAAAATTGATTTTTCAAGTTCAAACTTTTTGATGTTCAAGTTTTATCGATTTAATTTATTACAAGTATTAGATTGAAATGAATTCGAATCAATTTTAAATCGATCCGATTTAATCGGAGTTGAGTCAATTGGGTTTAAAAAATCGTTTTGAGTCTATTCGAGTGGATTTAATTGACTTGAGTTAGTTAAATCGAGTCGATTAATTAATTCGAAATCGATTTGAATCGACCCGACTAATTGACCGATTGTCTGCTCAAGTCGATTTATTAATAAAAATTAATCGATTAATTAATTTGCCAGCTCAAGTTGATTTTTTATAAAAATTAATCGATTAATTGGTTGGCCAGCTCAAGTCGATTTTTGAATAAAAATTAATCGATTAATCGATTTGCTTGCTCAAATCGATTTTTTAACTAAAATTATTGATTAATTGATTCGCCAGCACAAGTCGATTTTTCATAAAAATTAATCGATTAATTGGTTGGCCGGCTCAAGTCGATTTTCTATAAAAATTAATCGATTAATTGATTTGCCTGCTCAAGTCGATTTTCTATAAAAATTAATCGATTAATCGATTTGCTTGCTCAAATCGATTTTTTAATTAAAATTATTGATTAATTGATTCGCCAGCTCAAGTCGATTTTTCATAAAAATTAATCAATTAATTGATTTTCCTGCTCAAGTCGATTTTTTATAGAAATTAATCAATTAATCGATTTGTCTGCTCAAGTTGATTTTTTATAAAAATTAATCGATTAATCAATTTGCTTGTTCAAGTCGATTTTTTAGTAAAAATTATTGATTAATTGATTTGCCAGCTCAAGTCAATTTTTTATAAAAATTAATCGATTAATTGATTTGCCTCCTCAAGTTGATTTTTTAATAAAAATTAACCGATTAATCGATTTGCTTGCTCAAGTCGTTTTTTTAGTAAAAATTATTTGATTAATTGGTTGGCCAGCTCAAGTCGACTTTTTAATAAAAATTAATCGATTAATTGATTTGCCTGCTCAAGTCGGTTTTTTATAAAATTTAATCGATTAATCGATTTGCTTTCTCAAGTCAATTTTTTATAAAAATTATCCGATTTGCCTGTTCAGGTTGATTTTTTTATAAAAATTAATCGATTAATCGATTCATCCGCAGAAGTCGATTCTCTAATAAAAATTAATCGATTAACCGATTTGGCTGCTCAAGTTGATTTTTTTTTTTAAATTAATTGATTATTCAATTCGAATCGATATCTCCAATTTTAATTAAAAATTTCGATATTTTCGATAATCGAAAATTCGCCAAAAATCGAAAAGTAGACTTGAGCGGGAAAAATTCCGGTTACTATGATTTATTAAATATTTTTTGGGCATTTTTGGATCAATTTGCCATGAAATCTTCTAAAACGATCATCAACAAAATCCCCTCTTTTTTTCCATCCAAAATGTATTATTCCTTTTATTTTTTATTTCGCCACTTCACCTCCTCACCGTCCTCTTGATTTTTTATAGAACCCAGATTACATGCTTCGGCGGGTCCAGAGTGGAACTCATACTTAGGACTCATCTAAGAAAAAAATTTATTTTTACATCAACGAACACGTCTCATAACCCACCGATTTCTTCCTTCTAATTATAAAATTAAAATTTCATCTCCGCCCAACATATTCGGATATTTATCTCAATTAAAACGCAACACTGGTGTACGTCGGATCGGTAATTAAATTTCATTTTCTGGCACATACGCGCGAACAAACACGTATTGGATGTATACACGCGTAACGCATGTAAAAAATTCACCAAAAGGGGTAACTAGTGATTTTGAAGAGATGACAGTTGACAAAGCCGAGGTGCAGAGCGCACACATGGGGCACGCATAAATAACTCAGTCGATTATTAGCACGCGGCTTCTTTATTCCATAAATTACTCTCGCGATGGAAATGATTAACTAGAGACCATATTTTATTCGCGATTATACTCGGCGTGGTTACGCTCGGGCGAGGCAAGAAAATGCTTTTTAATCTTTCGGGCAATTTTTATAATCGTCAATCGTCGCATGTAACCGATAAAGTGTATCGATTTCGGCGCAAATTTGTCAGCTCTATTTTGTATTCGGGTTACGTACTTTTGTTAGGGGTTTCGACTTCGCGTCCGAATTAAAGTGGCTTGGGTTTGATAAAATATAAGTACGTCGCGGCGTAAAATTCCCTCAGTCGTGGGCAATTTAAGGGTTAGATTTAAAGTTTCTTGCTTGAAAAGAGATTTTAATATTCGTATCCATATCGTAGAATCAGCAGTTCGCCTCGTATATCGTATTCACGCGACCGTGTCGAATACACTTTTTGATACTTTTTCTCTTTCTCTTTCTACACAAAGACGTAACCAATCGTCCGAGACAGTTGAAAATAAAAGAAATATACGATAAAAGAAACGTCGTCTATAATTCGTACTCGTAATGTATTTTATTATCGTAAAATGTATATTAACGCGTTGCATGATATTTGGCCAACCTTTTTTTCCTCGGCTCGAACCTTTGAATAAGGTTCCCTTTCAGGTGCCCTACTCGGATTTTAATAAGTTGCATTTTTGCAAAAACCGTGTTAAAATTGTCTTGATTTTTCACTTGGCTCCGTTTGAGCAGTCGGTATGCTTTTCATTTAAAAAAAAATCCATTTCAACGTAAAAATTTACTTAATTTTTTCAAAACACTTTTTTATTAATCGATGAAGCCAGATTTTTTGTATTAAAAAACGAACATTTCGTAGGATAAAAAAAACAATTTTTCTTTTCAAATTTCCAATAACTTTTACTTCAAACATTTTTCTCTCAAATCACCTCATATCTCACAGAAAAATCCCAATGGCGTTTTTGAGATACGAAAAAACGATGTGAACAAAAATATTCCGCATTCATTTTGAGAAAACTTTCATTTCAAAAGTTTTTTTCTCAAGTCACCACATCTCTCACAAAAACGCCCCAACTGAGATATGAGCTGGTACAAAACAAATTATTCGTACAAAAAATATTCCTCATTTAATTTGCAATAACTTTTATTTCAAACATTTTTTTCTCAAGTTGCCCCAAGGTCAACAAAAACGCCCCAACATAAATATTCCATATGGGGCTATCAACCTTTCAAACGAAAATCATTTCGAACGTAACTGGGCGAACGTAGCTCACCACGAACGCGCGGGATTACGTTAACATCGGGCTATCGTTCGGTAGCAAAATCATTCGAACGTAGAATCGGCCGCCGCTACGAACACGCGGGAATACGCCAACATCGGACTATAATCCGGTTCCAGAACTCGCGTTTTATATCTACTCTGAAACGTCACGATAAAACCAGTCAGACTGGTTTTCAAACCATAGGAACACAATACAAACCAGCCAAACGGGATTTTGTCGTGACGTTTCAGGTTCGTTAGTCAAGGTCGTCTGGTTTAATAACTCGTCTCACTGGTTTGATACGCCACGTCAACGTTTCAGTTTCCTTTTCAGGTCGTTAGGTTTTTCTACAGGAATAACTCGTCGTTTTAATTAGTTTTCTAGTTTTCTCTAGATTCGCACCGGAAATAGGAATATTTCTCAGTAAAGTAATAAGAGCCAAAAAAAAAATGGCGTGTGTCAACAATGCCACGACTTTTTTGGAAAATTATCGTACTTTTTTATCAAAAGTGATGCTCAAATTTTAAAACTTGAAAAAATAAATAAAAAAATGAATCGAGGCGAAAAATACCAAGTTTATACATTTTTTGGATATTTCTCATATTTTAGCTTATTCTAAAGTAGTTGAAAAAGCTTCAAGTACGTAACCTGGGAGAAATCACCAAATTCTGCTTTTGAAAGCTATCTCACGACTGCAGGAATTTTCTTGACAAAAAAAATCGAAGAACACAACTGAGCTTGTAATTTTAACACTACTATTGAAATTGTTTTTTTTTAATATGCAATTTTTGATAATTTTCGAATCCCCCCTCCCCCCTTCTTTGAAATCTGTACCGCAACTTTACATAAATTTTTCTTCGTGGTTACCTGAGTTTTCTCGAGAAAAAAAAACAACATTGAAATTGTTTTTTTAAATGTGCAATTTTTGATAATTTTCTAATCTCCCCCTCCCCCTTCTTTGAAATCTGTACCGCAACTTTACATACATTTTTCTTCGTGGTTACCTGAGTTTTCTCGAGAAAAAAAAACAACGTTGAAATTGTTTTTTTAAATGTGCAATTTTTGATAATTTTCTAATCTCCCCTCCCTCTCCTTTGAAATCTGTACTGCATCTTTACATAAATTTTTCTTCGTGGTTGCCTGAGTTTTCTCGAGAAAAAAAAACAAAGTTGAAATTGTTTTTTTAAATGTGCAATTTTTGATAATTTTCTAATCTCCCCTCCCTCTCCTTTGAAATCTGTACTGCATCTTTACATAAATTTTTCTTCGTGGTTGCCTGAGTTTTCTCGAGAAAAAAAAACAAAGTTGAAATTGTTTTTTTAAATGTGCAATTTTTGATAATTTTCTAATCTCCCCTCCCCCTCCTTTGAAATCTGTACTGCAACTTTACATAAATTTTTCTTCGTGGTTACCTGAGTTTTCTCGAGAAAAAAAAACAACGTTGAAATTGTTTTTTTAAATGTGCAATTTTTGATAATTTTCTAATCTCCCCTCCCTCTCCTTTGAAATCTGTACTGCAACTTTACATAAATTTTTCTTCGTGGTTGCCTGAGTTTTCTCGAAAAAAAAAAACAATTGAAATTATTATTTCAGCGACACCGCAATTTTTGCAAAAACTTGAAAACTTCGATTTCTTGCGAAAATATTCCCACTACGAAGTGTAAAACCTTCCCAAACAATGGAAAAAAATCACATCCATTCGCAGAAAAATCAATACCTAAGCCCGGCGAAAAAAATGACCACCGCACGTGCGATAAAAACGCTCTCGCTGGGTAAAATTTATTCGATGCTTTCTCTAAGACGCGAAGTAGGGCGTTAAGGATTCTCGGTTGAGAAAAAAAAAATCACCTCGGACAGGCGTCATTATCGGACATTATTATTCATTCTAAAAGATAAACATTCGATATCACGGCGGCGAGCTCGGATTTTAAAAAGGATCGGCGAAATCGTTTAGTAGTTTATTTTGAATACGCAAACGACGGGTAAACACGGCTGATTATGCATTCAATGGCCAAAAGGACGTACCTTTGTCCTTTGTCGTTTATCCTGTTACCGTCGGACAACGAGCGCGCATATCATTTAATGAAATCCCCTAAGATTCGGTCCCTTTTTGGTATATTCTTGGTGAACGATAACATTAGACTTTAAACTTGGTCCTTTCGTATTAAACCTAAAATAAATCTTCGACAAAGTTACGCTACCGTTTTTTCTGCTTTTATTACGCTATAAACTTTTTTTAATGGCTGTTCCGGATCGCGTTTAATGCTGTAAAATATAACGAATTGTTTTCTCGATTGTATTAGGAGAAATATGACGTCGATGTGGAAATACCAAACGGATTGTAGATTTGAATCGGCATGGGAAAATGTTTAATTACGTATGCGACAATAATTGAATTAGCTTTCTCAAGGGCCATTGGCGACATGAAAAGGAAACATTATACATATTCGATAGGAGATCAACTCGTTCGTCAATTAAAAACGTCGCGTTTGATTTAATATGTAACGCAAACGCGACTATATTGTATATCCTGCCACCTGTGTGACCGATACACATAGAAGCGTATTTTTTTTCCACTTCACGATGACCTTTTTGGTGCAACATACACCTGCTCCTGTCGGGTACGGCTTCAACGTGTAATTCGGTGTACTCGAAGATAAGTATCGGTTGCCTTGCGGTTGGGAAAAGGAAACAAGAGGGAATTCGACCACATCCTCGATGGCTTAATTTAACAAGTCGAGGTAATTATTGAAAAAAATCGGCATTTCTTTTCGCATGGTGATTCTCCGCGATGATGGTGTAATTTGAACAGGCGCCAATTTATGCATGAACGAGTAGCTAGATTTAACACTCGAAATGGGTTTTTCCCTTATCACCGAATCGTTTCTTTTTCACTTCCATTCTATTTGCGGCGTACAACATTATCGCGTCATTTTCGCGTGCCATTGTCATAATGGATGATACTCGAGAAAATGTGATTCCTTCAATTCAAATATTGTCTAGCGTATTCGCGACAACTCGATGGAGACAGGGGGGACGAAGGCGGCGAAGAATACACATTTTATTTGTCGCATTCCTCACGTCCAATCTAGCAGAATTAATGAAACTTTCATCTCATCTTGTTTGTTCGCGTTCGCCTCGAACCAATTCAAATTCTTAAGCACCATTATTATACCCGAATGTCTTTCAAAAACTTAACATGCTACTGCAACGTACTTCCCTACTTGGATTGAATTACGTATTCTTGCCGCTCAAAAGGGTGATAATGTCCTTAAACGTTACAATATTAAATAATGACGCTAGGTGTATTATACCATGAAAAGAGTACAAACTGTTTTATCCTATACACTCGATATTAAATTTAAATAACCGCCATTATAATCCTACCACGTCGTATAACACTCGCAACCTGTCGTCGTTTCAACACGAATTTGCCAAATCCACGGTGAAAATTTTTCAACACCAAATAAACAGTCCAGTCAATCTAGCCCGAAAATGGCCTCGAGCTTGAAAAATCAGGTGATTAGCTGAAATTTGGTATATACCTAGCACTCGATACCCTTTACTACATACTTCATTCCAGAACAAATGCGACCTTCGCAAGTCCCCTTTTTTGTAGATCACAACCCCCCAAAATAAGTCTTTTGTTTATATCTCTGCGAAAACTGGTTTTATCAAAAAAGTAGTCCAGTTCAAAATTAAAACCCACTAAATTCTCTACAAAACGCATATATTAAGAGTTGATGTAACTGGCTTAGATTCCGAGATATGTGCGATTGAAAAAGAAGCTTTTTTCGTGAATTTTTGCTAAAATTCGCATAAATTTAGTTTTTCACTTTAACTATAATTAATCTTCTTATTAAGATAACTCATCATTTTTGAAAAATTTTTCCAACAAGTTGCATTTCTTTTTTCTGGAACTTAGTTATTTTACGTGCTTTCGCACTTCCATTTTGTTTTGTGATTTGATGCATGTGCGTCTCATCTATTTTACAATGCTTTTCACACAAACATTTTTACAAGCATATACTAGTTAGTTATTGCTTATTGTTCTATTTCAGTGCACCGTTGAATGTCTGGAAAAAGAGTTACATGAGATGTTGCTGGAAGGCTTCGTTCAATGTGCTTTGGATCCGGAGCATAAACTCCAGCCAGAAGAGGTCGTCGATCACCATATACTTAACTCTGAACAAACCAGCTTCAAAATCTTAACCAGATAAAAAATCACGTGTCAAATTCGAAAAAAAAAGGTAAAGTGGGTGAAATCGAGTTGAAGTAATCGGCACAATATGCGTAAGTCCCTTTTTTTGTGGATCTCAACCCCTAAAAACAGTTTTTTGCTTATATCTTCGCGAAAACTGGTTTAATAAAAAAAATAGTTCAGTTCAAAATTAAAACCCACTAAATTCTCTACAAAATGCATATATTAAGAGTTGATGTAACTGACTTAGATTCTGAGCTACGTGCGATTGAAAAAGGAGCTTTTTTCAAAAAAATAAAAATGTAGCTTACTTACAAGGGAACTACTTAAGGTGTCCGGCTCGGATTTGAACGGGAGATGAATTTTTGAAAAGAGCATGTCAAAAAACCCTTCAAACCAAAATTTTAGCAGCCCAAGTTGACTTTTTGATTTTTGGCGAATTTTTGAAATTTGAAAATTACGAAATTTCGATTAAAAATGAAGATAAAAAAAAACTCGAAAAATAATTTTAAATCACGAAAGAAATGTTTTCCGCCTAATTCGAATCCGCCGAATCCGAAAATCGTATCGGCAAGCCATTTTGAAGCATTTTGAATACCTGGAGAAAAATGAAAATCGCGCTGGAGGCTCCAGAACGGCTCGCCGATGCGATTTTCGCATTCGGCGCGTTCGAATTAGGAGAAATGCTATTTTTCAGTCGATTCTGATATGCGTGGACGAAAAACGGGAATTTTTTCAATTCGTAATGCTTTACTATGGAAAAAACCTGTCCAAGGAAACCTACTCGAGGTGTCCGGCTGGAATTTTCCGGAAATGTAGTCGAGTCGGATTGGTAGGTTGGAAATAAGAGAGAACCAAGTTTTTAGCTGCCCAATCTCAAATGGACGCCTTCTGGAGCATTTTGGAGTTCATGGAGAAACATGAAAATCGCGCTGGAGGCTCCAGAACGTCTCACCGATGCGATTTTCAGATTCAGCGGGTTCGAATTAGGGGGAAAACATTTCTTTCGTGATTTAAAATTATTTTTCAAGTTTTTTTTTTTACTTACTTACTTTTTTTTACTTTTTTTGTTTAACGTGCCGTGTACCGCAACTAAGGCTAGAGGCACGGAAAATTGAAGGTTGATTATATGGACGAGAGAAGGTCGGAAGATTTTAGGAAGAGAAAGAGTTTTTGAGTGGATTGGTTATCATTTTTCAAAAGGTCGGAGATATTATCAGAGAGTTTGAATTTTTTCCGGATGGGTGAAAATTTTGGACAGAGGATCAGAACATGGTGAGTAGATATCGGAACGTTACAGTGGGAGCAAGATGGAGCAGGAGTTTTGTTAAGAAGGTACGAGTGAGTGAAATTGGTGTGCCCAATTCTTAGTCTGCATAGTGCTATTTCTTCGCGTCTGTTTTCACGATAGGAGGTGGACCAGTTTTCTGCATTTAGTTTGATGGTTCGGAGTTTGTTAGTCATTGGCGCAAGGGCCCAACGATTGCGGTACACGGCACGTAAACGGTCCCGAAGAGAGCGCTTGACATCGGAGACTGGGACAGGAATTTCAGGAGCGAGTTGAATTTCCGCTGCTTCCTTTGCGGCTAGGTCGGCCCTTTCGTTGTCCAAGATTCCCTTGTGACCCGGTATCCAGGCGAGGGTGATTTTGTAATTTTTTCCGGTAATTGCACAAACGATTTTCTTCGCGATAGGGTGTTGGAAGCGCGTGCGGTCACTGATCGCGGCAATAGACGAAAGGGAATCCGTACAAATTAGGACGTTTCGGTTAGCGTCGTTCGGTATATCGATCGCGAGATAGATCGCGTGGAGCTCAGCGGAGAGAACAGAGAAGGACGACGGTAGCGAGCATTGAACAGGGTTGTGATCCGCGTAGACTAGAGCGCAGCCAACGCGTGGGCCGGACTTTGAGCCGTCTGTGTGTATTATCATATGATCTTTGTATCTGTCCATCATCTCCGAGTAGACGGATTTCAAGACAGACTGGGCTGTATGTTTCCCTATAGATGTAAATGCGTTATCAATTGAAAAAGGGCATTGTGACCAAGGTGAAAGCGACGGTAAGAAATCAGTGTATAGAGTAGGAATATCGATGCCTAGGTCGTTGAGAAGTTCTATGGAACGAGTTACCAATGACATTTTGTGGGATGTACGTCGTGGATAAAGAAGATTTGTTGACGTGGGAAGGTGGGGTGAAGATTTGATTCGAATTAGTGCGTTTAACATAATTGAGTCGCGGTGGAGATCAAGCGGCCACTCGTTGCTTTCGTATGTTAAGCTAAGGATAGGAGATGTGCGAAAAGCACCTAAAGCCAGTCGAAGAGCGGAATTGTGGATCACATTGAGTCGATTTAGAATATGCGGTTTTGCTGACGAGTAGATTGCTGCACCATAGTCGCACTTAGAACGAATTAAAGTATTGTAGATTCTGATGAGGCTCCTCCTGTCAGCTCCAAATGTAGTATGGGCGAGTTTTTTCATTATATTCATGCGTTTAAGAGCCGCCTGCTTGATAGTATTCACATGAGCTTCCCAGGTCAGTTTCTTGTCGAATGTCATTCCAAGATATTTAACCTCATTGACTAGCGGTATATTTGTACCTTGGAGAGTGATATTCAGATCATGAGTACAGTTACGCAATCGACAGAAGTGGATCGCTTTGGTTTTTGAGGGGGAGAATTTAAAACCATTAAGTAGAGTCCATGATTCGAGTTGGTTAACAGCACGCTGTAAAATCAATTGTCCTTGGGCAACATCTGCACAAGGGACAAAAATTGCAAAGTCATCTGCAAATAGAGCTGATTTGACAGGTAATTTTATGGAAGATGTAATTTCATTTATAGAGATGTTAAATAGCGTTGGGCTCAGCACTGAGCCTTGAGGGACTCCGTTTTGCAGAACGTACAAATCCGATAGTTGGTCGTTCATTTTTACGCGGAACGAGCGGTTCGTTAAGAAATCTCTGAGGATTTCAGGAAGGTGTCCTCGGAAACCCCATTTGTGGAGAGACTCAATGATTTTATATCTCCATGTAAGATCGAACGCCTTTGAGCAATCAAAGAAGATTGCAAGCAGATGGTGTTTCTGGGCGAAGCAGTCCAAGATGGTGTTTTGTAGGTAGAGAAGTTGGTCCAAAGTGGAGCGCGCAGGACGGAATCCATATTGTACATTGGTTATGAGTGAGCGGTTTTCAAGTTCCCACATAAGTCTAGTATTTACTATTTTTTCGAAGACTTTCCCTAAAACAGATGTAAGAGAAATAGGTCGGAAACTCTCAGGAAATAGCGGGTTTTTGTTTGGTTTGAGTATGGCGATAATATTTGCTGTTTTCCATGTTGATGGAAAGGAGTTGGAGATCCAGACTTTGTTGAAGATATGAAGAAGAGTT
Source organism: Maconellicoccus hirsutus (assembly GCA_003261595.1). Taxonomy (NCBI): domain Eukaryota; kingdom Metazoa; phylum Arthropoda; class Insecta; order Hemiptera; family Pseudococcidae; genus Maconellicoccus; species Maconellicoccus hirsutus. The sequence goes on along the minus strand of QBDW01002968.1, from coordinate 5,101 downwards.
GCGATTGTTTCATCGGGCGCGTGTTTCAATAAATGAATATGAAATAAATCTGGGCCAGTAGTCGCTGGTTTCGTTGAGTTAATGCTTTCACGAAGTTCATGGAGTGTAATTGGTTGGTTGTAGGGTTCATTGCCTGGTGATTCGAAGTTGAGAGAGTTGATGTCGTGTACCAATTTGATCGGCTTGAATTGAGGATGAAGATTGTCGTCACTGGATACGTTTGAGTAGAAATCAGCAAAGGCAGAAATAATGTCTTCATTGTTAGTCAGAAGATTATCATTCATAATTAGGCTTGTAGGCGTGTAGAACGGTTTTGGATTTTCTATAGACTTTATAGTTTTCCATATTTTAGTCATTGGTGTAGAGGAGTTGATTGATGACAGATAATTCCTCCAAGATGTTCTTCTGGCTTGTTTCATTACATATTGCGCCTTGGCTCGGAGGTTTCGATATAACAACAAGTTGACTTGTGTAGGGTCTCGTTTTAATTTCTTGAGAGCTTTCCTTCGATTTTTGATTGCGGCAGAACAGTCTTCGTTCCACCAGGGAAGAGGTTTGCGACGTGAGGTAGCAAAAAGTGAGGACGGAGGGGAGCATATTTCTGCACAGTCGACGAGTTTTTCAGTAAAGTTCGAAATCAAAGCATCTGGGTTTGTTTCAAGATCGCAGTCCAGATGTCTGCAGAGGACAGTATATTCTTTCCAGTCCGTCCTTAATCTTTATTTTTAATCGAAATTTTGTAATTTTCAAATTTCAAAAATTCGCCAAAAATCGAAAAGTAAAATTTTGGTTTTGGGGGTTTTTTGACATGCTCTTTTCAAAAATCCAACTCAAGTTCAAATCCGAGCCGGACACCTCAAGTAGTTCCCTTGTTAGTATAGTTTTCAGTGGCGTGGCCGGGGGGGGAGCAAGGGACCCATGTCCCTCCATGGGCTCCGAAAAAATTGCAAAATGATATATCTATATTGGGTGTTTTAAAAAAATGTTACCATTCTTTATAACAGTGGCGTAAATAGGAGGGGCACCCCCTCCCCGAGACCCTTTGAAAAATTTTTTTTTACTCGGAAAATAAGCGATCCCAAATCGAGTTTTTTGACTCCAACAAAATCGCAAAATAATCTTGAAATTATTTCAAACAATAAGTGTTATACGACCCGTCATTCAAAAATCAGTACATTTTGAGAAAAAAATTACTTGAATGACGAGTTTTAGCGCGCGCGCGTAATCGGTACTTCCCACTGTGCTGTAGCGTCTCGTTTACAGTTACGCGCGTTGCTGCGTTAGGCATGTCACGAGCCGCGCGCCACGGTGAACAAAGCGCTATCGTGTAGTGGGAAGTTTCACCCAACGCGCGCACGCGGTTTTCGCGATTTTTGACCACGGCCCCGGGGAGGCAAAATTTTGAAAAAAATATATGACATTTAAGGGTCAAAAATACATCGAAAAAATGAGGTTTGAAAATTTTGTCGAGTGATATACATACTTAAAAAAAGTAAATGAAGTCGAAAACGCCCGTTTGGAGGGGAAAAACTTAGAGTGGGGGTTGTTGATTTTTTCATGGAAGGCCCTTACGAGGGTCTACCATGTACTAAAATTTCAATTAATTCCATAAACTATAGTTTGAGAAAAAAATTTCTATCTGATTTTCGAAAAGAAATTAATTTCTCGAAAACGGTGGGGAGAGGGGAGTTGAAATTTTGGTCATGAACGTTTCTCGATGGTACCCACCTAATACTTTAATATCATAAAAATCTAGATCCTGAGGCAGATCGCCAATACTTATCTATGTACATTTAACCTCTCTGTTTTATGATTTCTAATCCCCCCCCCAACGAATGTGCGAATGTTGTCCATCTCTAGGTGGCAAATTTATTTTCACGTTATTGTAAAGAATTAATGCATTATGTGAATTTAATAGATCAATAAATTGTAAATAAAACTTAATTATGTACATGGACAATTTTTTTCACAACTTCACGCGTATTTCGTTACGTTGCTGTTTCGAATACAGAAACAAAATGTAAAAATTACCCAATATTCAATATACCCGTGAAAATACCACAAATAACATTGGGTTAAGGAGTGAAATATCAATCATACTTTATTGGGATTCAGTATATACGAAGCATAAAGGGAAGAGTGATTATAATCGGGTCGACACACGTGATATTTGATCAATTTTAAAGGTTAACCATAAGCGTAAAGTGGTTAGGAATATACGCGGTAACTCTGGTGTTACATTGTATCGACGCTTTATAATAGCTAACGTTAAAATGATAGGGGGCGGTAAAATGATTCCACACCGAAAGGAACCACTCAATCATAGAAGGACTTTTCCCCAAAGGCCGATCCATCTTGTATGCTATAAACTGCGTATAGACAATATAGCAGGGTTTACAGGCTTCCACAACATTATAATTCACCCGAGTTACACGCGATGTAAAATTTCCGTACCTTTGAAATAATTGTCTAAATTGGCGATAATTTTTTCCTCGTGTTTTATCGGCTTTTACAAATATATCGCGAATGGTTAATTTTTAATGACGATAAGTACTTTCGTCTTCGGTTTAATTACACGCTCTACGTAAAGCTGTGGAATTCATTAAAGGCAAAGTTTAAAGGCGAGTGCTTTCAAGGTACGGGTTATTACTTGAGAAGTGTGTAATATTATAATAGGCTCGTTGCCTTGCGAGACACCCGCTTAGTAATGGGTTATTAAATATTAAAGAACAAAACCCGTAAGATAGAAAAGTTATTAAAAACCTCTTACGAACGAGCGCGTAATTCAATTCGCTCTCTGGTCACGGACGCGTTCGATGATACTTGATGAAAAAAAATCACTCATCATCAATCAGGCAAGATCGAATCATCGCGTATCTTAATTATACTTTTATCGCATCCTTCATAGAACCCTTCCCCCCTTATAACTCTTTTTTTCGCAAACTCCACATCGTATCAAAAAATACCGATACCGTATCACAAATTACGTATCCAGTCCGGATAAAAGGTACGGAAAATTACGACGCGAAAAAGCGAGGGAGATGGTAGCGACGTAATCTGTGAAATGGGTTGTGTTAATTAGAGGCTGGATAGCTAAGTGCTCGTGGCACTGTACCTTGTCATCGGCAACCCGCAATTCACCGCCGGTAAACACATGGGCAACCCCTTGCCCATCGCCATAAAGAACGGATGTCATTTTTGCGTTACAATGGCGAAACGAGGTACTCCTTATAGACTCCGCCACCGAGCAGCTCTAATAGAAAACCCTTTTTCGTCATTTATGCGACTCGATTGCGAGGATCAACTGTTCGTGTAATTTAATTATTCTTCGCCGGTTAATTTACACGATAAATCTTTCGCCGCCGTCGCCGATACCGTTTCTCGTACATGATATTTCCGGTTGCCCGATGCCATGTTTCCCGAAGAAGCAGTTAATTAATTTTTTTCTCGCTTGTAGACTCGTTCCAGCGATAATTTTCTAGCGAGGATGTTTCTTTTTGGAAATTTCACCGCGAGGGGAGTCCTTGAATAAATTATTTTTTGCGGGGTTCTTGTGCAAGCGTAATTGAAATTTTACGCAAGTGAGTTGAACGTGGAAAAAATACAGCGAAGAGTTGACCTTTTAAAAAATGCGATGATAATAAACGGATTCAAAAAGGACGTGGTTTTGGTTCATAAATATACCGCAGGTTGCGCTGTATAGTCATGAATTAATAAAACTGATACCCAAGCACAAGATTTTTTTCTTCTAAAATACATAATTTCATTTTCAATGTTTCAAAAAATTGAGCCACTTCTTAAAAAATTTCAAAAAAAAGTAAATAATACAATAAAACCACGCGACTGCAGCGCTAATTTCAAGCAGCGTCGTGTGTACGAACTAAGTTAAAAAACTACTCTCTTTTTTTCATTTTGAAAATTTCATCAGTTTATTTCTATTTTCTTCTTCGCATAAAATAAAAAATATTGTTTCGAGTAGCCTTCCATAAACCGCAATAATGACGTCAACAACCTACACTCCAACCGATGACGTCACTAAACCCCTGCAGCGCTCCAGTTATCTTGAACACAATGACGGTCGTTCAATTACGTCATTGATTTACATTCTGAGTGATGACATCGTTAACATGACAGCCATAATTTTTTGACCAATGCATAAAACAATGTCAGTTGGCATAATATGTGTAATAATGACGTCAGCAAATAAAATCCTGATTGATGACGTCATCGACTCTAGCGCCATATTGTAACCGAATACAAACGATGACGATATGAGTTAAATGTCTAATATTTGACATCATCTCAACAAACCTGACGTTTTTGTCTGCAACACGCCATCCACACATCAATTCGTATCCTGTGGTCCGCTCAAAACAAGAAAGATATGACGTCACAAATACATGATTAGATAGCAAGGACGAAAACCTACCATTCCCCCTCCGCGCAAGTATCGCTAAATCTGTGGTAAGACATAATGCCATGGTTTTCAAACCTGAATAAAATAGAAAAGCCCCTGTGATGACGTCATCAAACCGTATAAAATAAAATTTGAAGTATTACGTCATTAATCCAGCGTAATACGTCATTTATCCAACTTTATTGCGGAAAATTTTACATTTCGGATCAAAAAATATTCATCGCAGGGATGAGAATAAATAAAAAAATTAAGCGAAATTTATTTTCAAACAAGTAATTAAAATTCGAAAAAAGCCTTAAAAAATCAATTTTATTGAAGCGATACTGAAGAGTTAATTAATTATATTTTGTAAATTTAATTTAAATTTTTGAAGTTGAAGTTGAATCGAAAAATTAGTTCACAATAAAAAATTATTTTATATAAATTAAATAAAATGAAATCAATTTTTAAATAATAAGGTTGAAATTTAGTTACAAAACAAAAAAATTCATCTTGAAAAATTAATTTATTAATTTATATATTTTGTAATTAAATTACTCTAGAAATAATAGGATAATTAATTTTAATAAAATAAATTAAAAGATTAGTTGGTAATAAAAGAAATATTTCATTAATTAAATGAAATTAAGTTAATTTTTAAATAAAAAAGTTAATTTTTAAATAAAAATTAAATTTATTTAAAAT